>CM077103.1:28117784-28186769 GCA_039619505.1 Cimex hemipterus | reverse complement strand
AGAGAGAGAGAGAGAGAGAGAGAGAGAGAGAGAGAGAGAGAGAGAGAGAGAGAGCACAAATATTAGATTTTCTCACATCGGCCTTAACATAAAGCTAGAAAATTATATCAAAACATAGACGTGGAATAAAAAAGAAAGAAGGTCGTAGCCGGCCTCAAAGTTTAGTATAGCTAAAAGGGAGGCCGGCAAATTGAAGATCAGAGGCGGAACGTTTCCAATTTAGCTATGTAAATGCAGCATCAAATTGCCAGAGATGTAAACCGGATTATAGCATGAGGAGCTCATAGATGGAGTTTTATGTTTGTCGTACTGAAAAAAATTGTACATTAATACATAATAGAACAGGATAATGGTTAGGATGTTGTCCGTGGAAGGTTTGACTTTTCAATTGCGTTTTCTTTTCTGTCATAGTATAGTTTTCTTCCACAATATCAAAAAACCAGTGCATTCGTGCTCGGGACCTTTCATTGATGACCGCCGCGTCAACGGCTTAACCGTTGCGGCCACCGATTCCCCTTGGGCTAGATTGTTATATTCCTTTAAAAATAAACCAGTAAGACTTGTAAAGCTAATTATTTCGCCAATGCCGGTCAAGGGTATTTTTTTAAAAAATGCAGTTCTAAAGGAGGAGAACATGTTTAGATTTTTTTTTTACATTGATACGGCTGAAATCAATATCTTAATCCTGTTACGATACTGAAATGTTAAATTTTAAAGACCTCTTTAAGACAAATGCAACAAAATCAATAGAAGTTTTACAATGATTTGTTTAACCGATCATGTTAAATCTTCAACTATGTATTAACGATAAAAACGATAAATTACACTTAGGACAAAATATTAAAATATTTATGTACACTATTATTTTATATATTTCTGAAATACGGATATCAATGATGAAAAAAAACATGAACTATCAACTTTCTTCTCAAACTATCTTCATTTCTATTTCTAGAGTGCTGATTAAAGCATTGTGGCAGCATATTGTACATTACATTCGACTACTTCGGACCTCAATCGTACAAAGGTATTACATATTTGAAAAAATAGTTGTAATCGATCATAAAATATCAATGTAAAATTCTTTTAAATGCTAGGGGAATATTGCTGATTACCCATTGCCATCGTGCCATCAGTCCATTAAAAATTCGTGGGAGAGCCAAAATTAACTTCAAATTTTTCAAAACACATTATAATATGTCTAAACTGAATTTAACCTGTTCTATTTCAAATTTAACATTTTTGGTTGTAATAAAAAAATAGCCTTATAGGGATATTTTTTAAAATGGATAGTCTACCCTTTTCCAGATCGAATTAAACATTTTCCAAGGAACCAAACCTTTTATTTAATCTTTTCTAAATCAATGTAAACTTTTGTTTAAAAATTCACCTTATTCTAATCTTTTTAAGTCTGATACAACCTCCAGATAAAATTGAAATTCATCCAGATCAAGATTTAATATTTTTTAGCCACAATCAACTTTTTTAACATCAATTTAGGCCTTTTCCTTTTTCTAACTCAATATTTCCTATTGCGTATTCAAAGAAGTTAGATTGAATAACAAATGTTTACGATATTCTTCAGCGATTATATAGTCTAATTAAATTTTCTAGACAAAATTTAACGTTTCCCGTGCCAAATTTAAAATTATTTCCAAACCTAATTCAACTATTTCAAAATCAATTAAGGTTTTTCCTTTTTCAAATTCAACTTTTTCTAATTCAAATTCAACAATTTATGGTGGGATTAAAAAAAACACTAAACCAAACAAATTATATTTTTTGTAAGCCCAGCTCATGAAATGTTGATAAATACTTGTGCAATGATGCTGATTTTTATGGCCATAATTTTAATACTGCCGATTAAAGATCGCTGGAAAGGGCAAAATGACGCAAAAATACATAAATAGTACAGCTTTTCCAAGTTTCAACTATTTCCAGATCAAATTAAAAACTGTTGTCAAAAAATTGTACTTTTTAAATCTAACTTTTATAATTATCAACCAAGTTCAATATTTTCTAAATCGACTGAAACATTTTCTTATTTCCAATATATACTTAGAACATATTATTTACAATCCTCTTACTTTGACGTTTATTTAATATTTAAATTATATAAAATTGTATAAACAAATTTAACATTAGCAATTGCAGAACTTTTTGTGCATAAGTAAATAGGAACATCTGTCTATATTACGGCTCAAATTTATAAAACGGGAAAACAAATATGGTCTGTAGAATTGATTGTATAGTCATAAATTACATGTAATATTCCTTTTAAATTTTCCAGTTGGATTTAACCAAAATATTTCTCAAAACCAAGTCTGCGACAATAACAGCCAGTTGAATTTCAAGTCCTCCTGTTTGGAGTGCCAACATTGCACCAATGGACCACATGCTTTGACGAGCCAGCAATTGTTGGCACTCGGTGTGTATGACTAGGGGTCATGGAGGCCCGATGCTCTAGTCGGTTGAGGCGACGTGGCGGGTTGTCGGGATGGAATGAGTCAAAAGGGCTCAAGCAGTTTGGTTTGGATGGTCTGAAAGGTTGGTGTGGAAGGCTTGGAATCTGGACCGGATAAGTTCGTGGACAAAAGGAATATTGAAGTCTTTGTGGATAGTGAGGTTAGTAACGCAGTAAGGTGCTGTTTCAATTTGTCTAAGGACTTTCGATTAGAAGGACTGGATGGCTTGGCAGTACCCACAGTTCCACTACGTAATTAATATTGGTCTTAGTAAAGTCTTGTACAGTGTTAACTTTGTCTTAATTGTCAAAATAGATAGACTTAGAAGTCTTCGTATTAGTTTTTTTAGTTCTTGAGTGGAAACTGCTATCTCTTTGTTGTTGATGTACAATGGAGGGCAAGCTTTTTCGTGTAAAAGTACACTGAGTGCTTTTTTCTTCGATCAGTTTTGTCCTTCAGTTTTTACACTGGTCTTCGAAGAGCTCAACGTATTCCTGGGTGCTGGAGATAGCTTGGACAGAATTTGAGTTAGAGGATAGGATTGCGTCGTCTGCGTAGGTGGTGATAATAGTGTCATTGGTAGGTCAGCAGTATAAATGATGTATAGGATAGGACCAAGGATACCTTGCGATACACCGGCCTGTATGTGTTTGTCGATCGAAAATTCATTTCCGCACCTCTGTAACAGCGATCAGCTAGGTAGGCTTTCAATAAAAGGTAATAAAAGGTAATAATGAGAGGGCTTTCAAATTTAGCTAAAAGGAAAATAGGTGGATTAGGCCTGTCGCAGAACCATACGCAGCCCTGTCTATAACGTGTAAGATATTTTGATTTTTTAAACTTGATACTACTTAAACAAAAGTACATTAAATTTTTTTGTATGCGAATAGCGATTAATTTTTAGAGCAAGAAGAAAAACTAAAAAAAATATGTAAAGGAAGGTTAAAGTTTAGGTTGGAAATGTTAATGAATAAAAAAACATGTTTATGAATCCCAGGCCCTGAAGACGATCTCCATAATGATCGAAAGGTTGGCATGATAAAGAAAATGTTTTTCTAAAACCGACGTTAGACCAGACCGCACCTCACGATCTTCAAATAATCATTGGCTAACGGTCACTGAACACCACACACAAATTAAAAAAAAAAAATCTATTGCAAACCTGGAAAATGCACATTTGATCATACAAGGATGCTGATAAAAATAATTTTAAAATAGATCAAATAAGAAGTGAATCATTCAAGTTTATTATATAATGAAAATTTAACGAACCTCGAAAGCACTGAATGAAAAAATAGAGGCATCCAAGGTATGCAAACTGAAGGGCTCAGAGTTTATAAGAGACGTGAATTATACAGTGAAATTTAGAGTGGAGCATTTTTGAGAGTAATAGGCGGCCGTGTCTGAAAGGAGCTGAATTTATTAGGTGGGAGCGACTCGCCCTACAGCCGTCTGCCGTTAACGTAAATGTCTATGTTGTTCGAAATATTTTTACTATGATATGCAAGACCTTCTCTCTCTTCACGTCACGTTCCAACGCATTGTTTTAGAGTTAAACACCTCGGGGGAAAGTTTGCACAAAGTTTGTCCCAACGGAAGAGAGACGCGCTGATATAACCAATTATGCCGACTCGACGTTTCGATGTTAGCGGATTTTATTTTCGGCAAACATCGTCCATACAATATCACGAGTTTCATTATCTCAAAACTATTGAAAGTTCAGCGTTATGGAAAGTGGTCAACCGATCCTCCACACGTGTACGGTGATTGAGCACATTTTTCCAAACCGTATTTTCCTCCCGGGAGGCGTCCGGCCTGGATTTGCATTCGGGATCTTCCCCTAAAACGATTTCGTGCATGGCCGATAAAAAGTTTTTTTCTCTCCCTCAAAACAGAGAAATCGTGTTCTACCCGCGCGCGAGATTAGCTCTACGAGTGTGACCTTTCGGTAATAATATCCTTGGAGCAGATATAGATTATAAAAGTTGTTGAAGGTTGAATATTTCGAATAATTGACGACGGTGGATTGTTTTTCTCCTTTTTCTTTTACGTTTTCTTGTTGATTTCCTGTTAATTCTGTAAGGTTCAAGAGAGCACTTTTGAAAGAGATACTGGGGCCAAATTAGCTACAAAATCCATCGACGTAAAGATAACAAATAGCAATTATTTTTTAATCAAAATTTACAAACTAATAGGACTCGAAGTGTTGATCGAATCCATAAACAAACTATTAGATTTTATGTTGATTTGTAAATATATACTAATTAATCTCATACCATAATAAACAACAGAATGTAATTATTTGACAATTATAAAAACGTTAGTCTATATTGTAAAAAAATTATACATATTACTTTGAAAATAATGTGTGGTGTTTAGTGACCGTCAGTTAATGATTGTTTGGAGATCGAGAAATTCGGTCTGGTCTGGCGTAGGTTTTAGAAAAACATTTTCTTTATCGTGCCAACGTTTCGATCTTTATTGAGATCATCTTCAGGGCTCAAAGTGTTTGTTTTCTGTGTAGATTCTTGTGTGACTCCCAAAACGACAGACAAAAATGACACATCCACACAGAAAACTAGCACTTTGAGCCCTGAAGATGATCTCATTAAAGACCGAAACATTGGAACGATAAAGAAAATGTTTTTCTATAAGCTGTCACAACAGATCGCATCTCACAATCTCCAAATCATCTTTAAAAATAAATTAAATTTATAACTTTTGAAATTTTACATGCGTTACGGTTGTACTCACACGACTGAACAACTGTGACTTTCTGTATGGCCATGAGTTATGAAACTTTGGTCGTTATCGATAATCCTGAACTGCCCATCCTCGTTGTTTTGGTCTTTCATACGCGATCATCATCATTATCATTTCACCACACTCAATGTTGGGCCTGGGTAGTTTTTGTGAAATCAGGTTTCTTTTTTTAAAACATCGACAGGTTGTCTTGTTTTTGGTGATTTAAATATATTTTTTTTTAATAGTTCTGGTGGTCCTTTTTGTAAAAATGGTGGTTGAATCGAATTGTGCAAATTTTGTTTGATATATATTTATGAGAATATAAAGAAAATTTGATGATTTAGCATATCTTATTATTAGTAAATTATTTAATAATAACTAATTCGTTTTGTACAAAATAATAATAATTTTTTATGAATTTCAACTTTTTTTTTAAACTTGCTTGTGATCGATCATTTTGGCCGACCTATCCTTGCTGGGGGGGGGTCATTTTACCACGTTTGCCAAGTCTGAATAAGTGTTGCTGAATTTTGGCAGAAGGGTTCAGAAATTCCAGGGGTCTCCACTCTATTACTATAACTATTTCTACTATTCTTATAATTATTTCTAGTCCATTATATCGAAATATAATAAATAATATGCCATACTTCCGATTGACCAAATGACTTCTTTCAATTAATTATTCTTTATGTAAGGTATTGGTTGAAATGAAAAAGCCAGTGTCACGAGCGGGATTCGAACCCACGTACCTTTGGCCCTGGATTTTTTCTACCAAGCAACAGTTTACATAAAGATTGATGAACTGTAAGAAATTATTTATAATATAGCAGAAACCGTAAAAAATATTTCCCCCCAATTTTCGTTCAGCCGAAAATCCATACGATTCTCACATAAAACAAGGAAAATAAAATCTTACACATAAACAACGTAATAGCAAATTTTAAAAAAATGCCATTCCCACGTTGTCTTGACGCGGGGCATAAATATTTAATCGGTTTTGCTCATTGCAAGGACGCTGATGAGGTTATTACTGCAATTTGGCAGATGCAATTGTCAACTTGACAATGCGTTATAAATAATTTATGCAGAACTGTTAGCCCCGGTAAAAACCCGGTGGTTTTTCTAAACCATCAATTCTATTTAGAGGCGTGATCCCATTTGGTTTCAGCATGAAACGGATTTGGCGACATTTATGACGTACCCACTCTCTCTGTTATGCTATTATGCCATACGTCTATTTGTCCCACTCGGCCTGCGTGGGAAGCGAAAAAAGTTTCCATCGTTGAAATGGAAATTACAATGTCATAAATTTTACTGACTCATAAACAGCTAAAAACAGAGTTTTAATTAAGTTTATTTTGCTTTTAGTTATATAAATTTATTATGATTACTCGTTGCTATTGATGATTTAATAAAAAGATAATGATATCTGTTAAAATTTTTAAACTATTAAACGCAAATAATGTTTTAAATAATATCTCATAAATAAGTAAATTAATCAAAGCTAACTGTTTCTCTTAACTTTACAGAATCGACTACATCCCCTGTATTTTTTTATCGAAAATTTAATAACGGGATTTTTAAAAAAAAGTATTATAACAAATATAAGCTATTAATATTTAAAGTTTTCAATGCGTTGGCCTTCATTATAACTATATAAGCGATATAGAAAAAAAATCGTATATATTTAAACACTTATCACAAATTACAGTTGTTAACAGTTTTTTCTCGTTTTGTGATTTATTGCGTAATTATAAGTCTATGTAAAATTCGGCTTATGTTATTAACCTATTAAAAACTGGAATTTGTTATAATCATAAAATTGACATAAATACACTTTAAAAATATATGTAGTCGTTGATGGCAGTAATTTCGCCAAATAATTCTTGAAAAATAAATTCCAATGAGAAATGTTCACTTCTTTTGGCAGCAATTTTATTTCTCCGGACGACAAAAACCGGAAAAGTAAATTTAATTTTAAACATTCACTCAAGATAAAGAGGATTTGATGAAATTGAAATCAAGGGCTATCAAAATGGGGTCAAATTTTGTAAGTTGTGGGGTTATCAGTGTAGACACATTTTTTTAAAAATTTAGTTTAAAAACTGACTACGTTTTAAAAGGAATAAATTCGTACTTGAGCAATAGTACTACAATTTCTACAACTTTATTATTTTTTTACATATTTTTAACAGCAGAGGTCCTGTAGTTTACCCTCAAGGGTAAAAAAGCTCATTTGTAAGTATTTCGGGTTAATGCAGGGGCGCTGGATTCGAACCTTGGACCTTTTCCTTTCAGCGCCACGTGTCAACGCCTACACCGTTGTGGCCACCGACGCCCCCCTCCAACTTAGGTATTACAGGAAAAAAAGTGTACTGCAATGACAGTCGAGTAAAACAGAAGCAGTTTTACGGTTTTTTTATAATTCTAGATTTTTTTGTGGATTGCAACTATGGGTAAAGAACCAATAATTGGGACGTTGTCGTTTAGTCTACCATACTTGATGCATTGGTTTATCAGAAGCGTTTCGGCAATTTGCCATCTTCAGCGTTGGGCCTAAGTGATTTTTGTGAAGTCAAGTTTCTGTAGCTTGGTTCCGATTGGTTTTGATCTTCCTGTCTCCAGTGATGGGTTAGTGAGAGCCCACGAGCACCTGACGACCAAAGCGAGAAATAAGCATACAAAAATGGTCCATTACAACCAAATCACAAGTTTTTTAACAGAGCAAAAAGGCACGGAAATGTTTTAAATTGTAAATACTGTAACCAATAAAATAAACACTAAATAGGGAAGGAGTAAAGATATGTTGGTTATCTATGCAAAAGACGTCCTTCCTAGGTCCGTGCTAGCAATTGATAAACAAGTTGTTTTCAAACTTTCATAGTCACAGGGCAAGTATGAATCATAAGGAAGGTTCATCAATAGTCGGATTAATATGTAAATCGAGGTGTTATCGTTGTTTACCGCGGAAAATCACTAACCAGTTAAAAACGATACCAGGAAAATTGTGGATCCTGATTCTGAAAAATGCACTTATTGTGAAAGCCGGAACATTTCGGGCCAGAAAGGTCGCAGGAGATAAGATAACCTTTGAAACCCGAGGGGGAAAAAGCCGAAGACTCGTTCACGCGACTCTCGCGGCCTTGTTGCTAGGCCAATTTTCAAAATACTAGCTCTTTTGCAAATCGGTTTTGATTGGAATTGGCCTTTTTCCATAATAATTGCTTTTAAAAATAAACACTGACTCAACCTGGGAAACGAATTCATATCTATAATTTTAAGTAATCATTTTTTGAATTTAAAAAACACAGTGAAGAATATTTTATTAACAAATAAATTTGCGTGATAGATGGGAGCAAATCTGCGCAATTGTTGAGCCCTTGTCAGTCTATTGCCCTGCCCTTGTCGATACAATAAAAAAAAATTTAGGGAATTTCAACTACGAGGTTACATGACCCCCCGGGGGTGCGGATGTTTTTGAAAAGAGCCCTTTTATGTCGGGTTCGAATGCAGGTCCGCAGGATTCGAACCCGGGACCTTTATCTCGTCGGGATCGTTAGCTCGTTTGCTCTCCCACAGTTCTTAACAATCGGACTGTTCCGTTCGGTCAAATCATTTCAGCGTATTCTTATAGTACGGGTTATAAGCTGGGTGAAGCCCACACCATCAAAAAAGAAAGGAAAAGACAAAAATGATCGGAAACAACCAATCTTATCAAATTCATTGCTCTGCCGACCTCAAAATAAATCACACAAGTCAAAAATGTAATAACTTTTTTCCTTGTTAGAACAAACAGCACTAAATTTATTGAACCATTGAAAGACAAAAAAACGGAGGGTTGAATTTATTTCTTTTTCAATAATAACTAGGTATAAAGATTTATAAAACTTAACTACAATCTTATTAAGTTGTTTATTGAATGTTTCAATCCTTTTACATGTTAGATTAAAAATAAATAAAATCAATTCAATTTCATCCTTTCCAGAGCCAACATGTCGAGTGAGTTAATTTGGTTTTTGAGCTAGTTTTCTTCGATGAAACAATAAATCATAATTAAATAATTTTTATTTAAATACATTAATTTCTGATCTCTTTAAATTTGGTTTTCACACGATACAGAAGAATGACACAATTACGAAGTAAACAAACACTTCGAGCCCTGAAGATGATCTCAATAAAGATCGAAACGTTGGCACGATAAGGAAAACTTATCTAAAACCTACGTCACACCAGACCGCATCCCACGATCTCCGAATAATCATTAACTAAAGGTCACCAAACACTACACAAATCAAACACCATTTAATTTTTGAGAAGACTCTTTAATCGGCAACTTTCTGTACAGAAAATTAACATGTCATTGTGGGTGTGGTTTTATTCAACTTAAAAAAAAAATTCTTAATAAATTTAATTTAATTTTACATCAAATTTTTTTGATGTCTTGCAAATTTACACCCATCATCAGTATCTTATTTAAAAAAAATACTTTTTTAAATTAAATTATTATTATTTTTTTAAATATACAATAAAATAAATATAAATTTTTAACCCCTAATGATAATCCAGTAGAGTTAGTGAAAAGTTGAGCGATGTCGGGCAGGAATAGAGAAAAATAATAAGGGACTTAAAACTTCGCCCTTCTATTCAGATAACGGAATCCCTTGGGAGGAACATCTCCGTCTACAAACATAAAAACATTATCATACCAAACGATTTGCAGTAATTTTTCTCTATATAATTATTAAATTTGTTTTATTGTGATTGACCCTATCACATGCTCCCTTTAAATCAATAAAGACTGCTTAAGAGTTTCTATTTCTTAGACTCAAATAACTATTTATTATTGCTGATTTGTGTTATCAGACATCCTCCTCCCTTTCTTAAGTTAACGTTTTATTAAATAACGACTAAAAAATGTAAGAGAATTCCTTAAAATTTAAAAGTTCCTTAACAGTTGTAAAATGTTCCTTAAAAGGTTAAAACCATTCATTTTAACATGTACCATTCATTTTAACCATTCAATGTTTAACATGAAACATTGAATTCATGTTTTTTCCAACTGGTATTACATTTTGTGAGTTCAGGTTTTGGATGTTACATTACTAAATGTACATACAAATAAATAAATTATTGGTTCTGTGACAATTAATTAAGGTTTTTAGTTGACATGAAAAAAAGTCAATGGCACAAGAGGGATTCGAACCCACGACCTTCGGCTAGATACGCCGCTGCTCTACCACCTGAGCTATCGTGACCTCGATCCACTCAGACATCAACTCCCCATCTCAACCGTTGTTATAAATTAATTGGTCGAGCGGACCACGAAAACCGTGAATAATTATTTTTTATTATTTGGAAATATAATAAAGGCTAACAAGCCAATTTCCTTGTTTTGAGTTGACATTAAGAAACTATTAGTTTCACTAGTCTTATTCTAAACTGGACAAAAAAAAGTTATTTTACTTGATATATTTTTCTAGTTGTTCTACGTAAATGTGAGTTTTGAACGACGATTTATCGAATCGATGAGGCAACCTCAAATAACTAGGACGTAAAATTGGCCAAGTCTTGCTCATAACGGGTTCTAATATCGGACATAGCATCGGGCATTGGAAAAATTTATTCCTGCCGTTGTAAAATAAGGAAAACGTGTCTTGTTACGCACTATTTCGCGTTTTGAAATGCTCGTTAACTCCGCATGCAATTAGAGCAACGAAAAACGCTAACTGGCCCGCTTAAGCGGTTTCGTTTGACATTGGGGCGTTTTGTTTTCTCCGTTATTTTCGATATTGCTTGTTCAATAGCTGTCGAATTTGACACATCGGGCATTCCAAGTCCAATGTTGACATCATATAAAAACATATACGCTCGCGTAAACATACGCTACATGTTCTCATGCAATCGGTAAACGAATTCTTGCTTCAATTCTGCCTGTTCAAGAAAAACGGACTAACTGCCAACATGATCACATGGTACATGATCAACACGAAAAAAAGTAAAAACTTTGATATAAATAAAAAAAGTTTATTCCTCTTTATATTGGATTTTGCCCATTATTTATTGTTGACTCCAGCTCGCTGATCCAGTAAATTAATACTGACCTATATACATCTCCCATAAATAAATACCGGTTGCTTTTGGTTTATTCAATCGCCCATTTTCCGCTTTGTGAGCTTTCGGATTACGATACATTACCTGGCATCCGGCTGTTTCGCTTTTCATCCTTACCTGAAACAAAATTAAAACAATTAGGACTTCGTTTCATGGGACAATTAAATAGTCGCGCTTGTCTTGGTAAATTTCGGCAAATTAGGTTTTTATAAACGGCCAAGCGGGAATAGAAAGATGATTTACAAATTTCGGTAGAGATTGACCTCGGAACCGAAACAAGTCAATTATTGTTTTTAATCAGAGCTTATTGGTAGTTCTGTAATACTTTGTTTTTGAATTTGTTAATCAACGTATCCTTCAAGACCTATCGGTAAAGTTTTACATTTTTAAAAACAAAAATATCGTAAAGCTGAGATAAGAATCCAAAAATAGAGTGCAAGTTTAAAGAACGTCAGTTCTGCCAGTGTCAATGACTTTTTTTTAAAACTTAAATGGGGTCAGAAACTAATAAAATTCTTACAAAAACAGCATATTTTCCAATTTTCTACTGTCAATGCTGATTACAGGTTTTCCTCCTAAATCATGGTGCAGTTTCTAATGTTGCGTAGATTTTACATTTGTAAATGAATTGATTTCGAGACAGGTGGACAACGTTTTACAGCATTTTAAAAAGTAAAAAATAAGATAAAAAGGCCAAAAATAGAGCGCAAATATAAAGAAATTCAGTGATGCCAGAGAAAAAGAGTATTTTTCAGACTAAAAGAGTGAGAAATTTTAGACAGATTGATCTGAAACGCCTTATACAAACGCCAAATTTGTCAACTTTCACGTCCAAGCAGAGCGTACATAAATGTTGAAAATAATTTTCTCTTGCAGCTAAATTCGTGGGTTATTATTTTTTCTTTTTGACACTTCACAATATTTTGTAGGTTTTACAATTGTGAATCAATGGTTTTTAAAGCAGATGGACTAGAATTTACAATTTTTAAAAGAAATTGCCATAAAGCTAAGATAAAAGCAAAAAAAAAAAAAGAGTGCAAACATAAAGATTTTAGTGCAAATAATTTTTTTCTACACAAAGCCGAATTAGTGGGAAATATTAGACAGATTGGACAAAAAAAATCCCATTCATCAATTTTCAACTATCAATACTTTTATAAATGCTGAAAGCTGGCTTTCCTGCTAAAATCGTCCTTCTCGATGCTGCCCCCCCTCCAGTTCATTCATTATAATTCGTGGATTTTTCATTTGTAAATCAATGGCTTTCAAGTCAGATTGATCATGTTTTACAGTTCTAGAAAGAAATATAACTTAAAGCGAAGATAAAAAACGAAAACTGTTGTGTAGGTGAACAAAAAAACCTAATTGTTTTCCTACGTCACAATTTAAAATAAATTTCAATTTGCCTAATCCGTTATATTAAAACTATAAGGAATCCTTTAAAAATAGAAATATTTCTAAAAATAGATTTTTTGACGTTGTATATTTTAGCTGGTACTATTGCTTGGGCTTTCATCGACAAGGCCACCATTTTCTGTAACTAAAATAAATATTAAACAATAAAAATCACCATTTCGTTTGCATCGTCGTGGGTTCAAATCCCGCTCGTGACCCTGACTTTTTTATCTCAAGCAAGACCTTACATAAAAAGAATAATTAACTTAATTATTTTGTCTTTCGATATTTGAAATTTCCCTCAAATGATATATGAAATATTCATGATTTAGCTAAAACTATTGAGGTGGAAAGATGGTGTCAGAAATCTAATGAATTATTAGATATGTTATTTTCACACCACTTTCCTTGTCAAGTAGTGACCTATTCGATCATTAGCGATCATTGATTATTTTTTCGTCTTTCCAACTGTATTATGTAGTCGATCAGCCTCGACAGCACTTTACCAAATTCAAGTCAAAGGGCAAAAAGTAATCAAACATGCATTGTATTAGTTGTATTGGGTACACTTATGAAATTGTTTTTATGTAAAACACTAATAAAGGAGAGAAAAATTGAGAATATATTCTACTCTTTGATACATTTTAAGGATGCGTTACAGGGTGGGTCAAACCCAAGGAACGTTTAAATCTTCTTTAACGAGACTCACATCCCATGCTCATTGCTGCGAGAGATGATTTAAGCGGGACATTCGAGTTGGTGCACAACTTCCAGTCCTAGTTAGGAACGAAGGAGAGTGCCAACCGGGGAAATCAAGGGACCAGCTGAGACGTATCGAGAACAAAAGAGACCCCGAAATCTTCACCACTGAGACATTTACTCCAATAGGACTTTTAATAGAACAGTAAAGAAGTTGGTTCTAACGAGCAAAGATGGAAATTTGAACCACCGTGGTCCTTCAGCGAGGGGCAAGAATTAAGGGAAATGAACCTTTGTTGTCCGCAAGAAGCTGCCAGGCAGGAAATGAACCCTTTCTTATTCCCAACGATACACATGAAACTTGATATCCCTGTTAAATCCAGCAATAAATTATACAATACAAAAGGGGATGGAGGAAGAATGACAAAATTCAACAGGATTCAGCTGGACTCAAAGGTAATAGGACAAGATACAGTTAAGAGGCACAAAAACCAATTTACCTAGCGAATACACCGAAATTTGTAAGGAATAAGTGAATGGAAAAGGGCGGTGTAAAAAAACACCAAAATTTACGCCAATGCAAGTCTAAACAATAATCGCTGTTTAATTTTTGCTTTAGGCGAAAAAGTTAGTGTGACGAGCGGGATTCGAACCCAAGACCTTCGCTCAATACATTGCTGCTCAAACCACTCGAGCTCTTTCCATATTTTGCCATTTTTAAATTTCCAAATATATTTCCATTATTTTGGTTACAAATTAAATGTAACGAGAATCCGATTTTTTCCTTAATGGAAACTGAATCAATTTTAATATATACCAATTCTTATGGAGAAATTCTAATTTTACAAAATCATAAATATAACCCTTATTATTGAGAATTATCGTGACCCAAAACAAACTTTTTTCTTGCATTTTGTGTTTAAAAACACCCCCTCATATTTGGATACAATATTTGTGAATCGCAATTTATAATTTCAAATCTAAAATGCTAATTTAAAAACACTATTGGGTTACCATTTAAATTTTCTTTACGAGGAACCCTGCAAAAAAAAAAAATGTAATCACTGAAAGTACTAAATTAAAAACATTTCCAACCAATGTTAGTACTATTTCGAAGTGTAGTCAGCTCCGTGACTACCGGCCAGCCCATCTTCACTTGTATAATCTCTTAGGATTTCGGTATTCCGCCATCATCATTGTATAATTTATTACAATACAAAAGGGGATGGAGGAAGAACAACAATATTCAACAGGTATCAGCTGGAATTGGAAAGGATTCTGTTAAGTGGCCCAAGAATCCAATGTTGCTACACCCTAACGGAATTTGTAACGAACAAATGAATGGAAAAGGGTGGTTTAAAGAAACAAAATTTACGCCACTGCATTTTCCATTTTTGCTTCGAAATATTTGGAATCGTGTAGTACAAGTAAAATCATAAGATTACCGACTATCTAGCTGCGAAACCTAAAGATTCGCTATTTGCTGCTAACTTGCCCAGGGATGTTCAACTCAATAGCTGATATTTCATGGCTAGCAGCCACTTTCGATGGAATAGTTGGAAAGTTGAACGTTTTGCACGAATCGAGAGCCAAAGGTGAACGGCCGTCTGCCAACTTTTGCCTGCTACCAGACGCTTTCGGTTCCTCTCACTCTCACTCCCTCTCTTACTTTTCGCTTTCCTCGGGCGATATAATCTACAAACGTAATTTACATAAGAGTCCCTTCTTGCATTTTAAATTCCCTTTGTTAATCCGGCCGTCAGTTACAAGGTACCACGACACCTTTTCTTCCGTTTCTTGTTTTTTCCTTTTTAAACAGCTTTTTTCCCAAGGCTGTTGACTATTGAAAGGTGTTATTGTACAAGACGATCAATAAACGTAATTATAGATAGACCTTCAATAAGGAAAGAAACCTTTGTTTTCATTTTCAATAATTTGAGGGCATTTCATAGGAACAATAGTGGTATAGGAAATTGTAGTGTAGATTTATTTTTGAGGTGGTTAAAGAACCGACGCACTTGGTCCAGCAAGTATAACATAACGGAAACTGACAACACAAAGAATATAGTCTCTTAAATTAAGAAAAATCGAATTGAAATCCTGTAAAAATGTATCACCTACATCCATTACAGTTCGTGGTCCCATTGATCGGAATTAACTTTTTTAAATTAATTAATCTTTCTAAAAGGTATTTGTTGAGATAAAAATTCAGCGTCACAAGCGGGATTCGAACCCACGACCTTCGGCTAAATACGACGCTGCTCTACCACTTGAGCTATCGTTTGAGAGGTGGGGTTGAGATGGGAGATAAGTGTTCGAGTGGATCGAAGTCAGGATCCCTCTTGTGACACTGACTTTTTATCTCAACCAAAACCTTAATTAATTGAAAAGAATTGTTTTGAGATTCGGTCGCTTCTGTGCCTACCGGTCAGCCCATCCTCCCTTATCTGGCCTCTTAAGAATACGGTATTCCGCCATCATCATTGTTGAGTTTGTGAAACTACAAGTTTAAGTTAGTTTAGCATTTGTTGGTTTGATGTGTTCGACGTTCATTTCACTGGGCCGTCAATTCTCGCTGTTACATATCAGGAAAAATACAAGTTTATCGCACCCAGACGAAAAATATTTAAAAAAAATGTGTTTGCTGTTGTTTATTTATCACTCTAAGATATTCATTTAGGCTGCGAACGCGAATATACATTCTTAAAAATAATAAAATTAAAATTTTTGAAATAAAGTTAAGTGCAGATTTTAAACCGTTTTCATCGACATGATATGGAAGAAGTAAAAGGTCTCAGGAATAACCTTAGCAGTTTTTTATACTAATTCTACATCAGAGGGGTACTATGCCCGAAAGGCAATAGTAAATAATAAATCATAGCCGAGATTTATAGAAAGGTAGATTTCACCGGGTAAAAAGGTGAGCAATCTTTAAAAAAAATTAATAAGGGCCTTTACACGTAGCCTTCGTTGTTCAAGACCATCTGGGATACAATCACCTCCGTAGCCGGGATAGATAATTTCATTGGAAACTGATTTGGGAATAGAGCCGTCCGGGCAAATAGCCTTTTTAAATCTAGTAGATGGATACTCTGATCCTTTGAATTTAGTTTCTGCCGCGGCGGCTTTCCACATCGTCCTTTCACTGCGGCCGTTCCCATTCACCGAGGCGGTCGTTGCCGGCATGCATCCGGGTGCATCCATTGTCGGAGGTAAATCCTCCTTTGGCACGTTAGACACTAAACAAAGAGGTGTTGAGCTCTTTGATATTCGAACCGGTTCGTTAAGTCATTCCCCTGGGAGGCTTTATTCATTAGAACGAGGAATGAATGAGATGAAAGTCGGGGGTCTCGATCAGATAAATGCCTCCATTGGATCAAGATGTTCCAACGTATGCTAAAATTAGTAGCAGACTCTGATTTCATTGGTTGAAATGCACATAAACGACAAAACGTTAGATAGATCTACAACTCAAGACACTATACCTAAAGATGGAGATTGTAACACAGTTCTCAGAAACAAGAAGATCAATTGTAAAATTCCTTCAGACAAAAAATTTTAAATGATTTTCAAATGAGATACACTGTTTCAATACAACTCGAAGGGACTTTAAAAAAACAGCGACTTTAAACTTTGTTTCAATCTTGTTCATTAACACAAATGTTGTCTTACAAATTTTTTTATGTAAATATGTTGGAAGAGAATTGTTTTTTAAGTTAAAATTTTATTTTAAATAATGGGTAAGGGGCCACGGTAGCTGAGTGGTTAGCTTGAGAGACTCCCGGCTCGTAGATCCCGCGGTCGTTGGTTCGATTCCCTGGCCTGTTTCTTCACGCTACGTCCCCCCCCCCCCAAAGAAAAAACCGAATAGGCATAATAATAATATATCATTGGCTAATATGCTCAGAACATAAAACCATTAAATGCGATTTTAGTTGAGATAAAAAGTGAGTGTCACGAACGGGATTCGAACCCACTACCCTGGGCTAGATACACCGCTACTCTATCCACTGAAGCTATTGTGACTACGATCCACTCGGACACTAACTTCCATCTCCAACTCCACCTTTTGAGTTTGTCCTCCTTTTTTGCCATTTTTCAAACGTCGTGTAATCTATTCGATTCGGCTGAAGGTCGTGGGTTCGAATCCCGCTCGAGACAGTGACTATTTTATCTCAACTAAAAACCTTAATTAATTGATCAAGCTAACCCGAAAACTAATGGATATTTTTCAAAATTAAAGATAATTCAACAGAAAATAAAACAGCCCGACTATCCTTTGTTTACTGTACCCACTTGTATATATTTTTTTAAAACCATGTCACCTTAATAGATGATAATAAAGTGCGCGGTATGGAACTTGCAGATATAATTACAAGCATTTTGTTCAAGGGCCTTTTTGTTGCGTAACTTCCGAAAAGTCGGGAACGTTTAATTATGATAGAGCCTGATGAGTTTCCTTCGGCGAGACGTAAAAACGAAACAAATTCAAAAATATTTCAAATTTCCCAAGATATTTACCGATTGGAGACGACAATGTTGAAATTGTTATGGAACGTTTCTTTGCCCCTTTTTCCTTCGTCGATACACCAATAAGACTCGTTTATTTAGAAACTGGAGATTTTCGAAGTACAATCTTAGAATGTAAACGATTTAAAGCGATTCGACCCCGTAAGATTTTTCAAAATCCTATTGAGGATATGGCTCAAAGTCGAGAATGAAGGATCGCCATAGCGAGATTTGGCGGGCTATGTCCTCAATAGGATATAATCAATAATAAATAATGTTCCGTTGTAATCTTTAGCAATTATTAAACAATAATATTAAATGTGCAGATAGGGAGGAAACACTTTATTTACAACTTGATCTGATTGTTTCAATCAAGATATAGTTTTGATATTAATAGATACTTAAAGATTAATTTGCGATCATTAGATTATTGTCAAAATCCAATTTAGTTATGGCAAATAAATTTCTAATGGTTACAGTTTTACAGTTTTCAACTAGCATTAATCTCAGAAGAACAACAGTAGAAATATTCATTTGTTTATCGTTTTAAAAATTCATCTTTAGCTTTAAAATGTGCATAAAACAAATCGGAATTGCTTTGAAGCCCTTATGAATTTTGTTTTTACAACTTTTCAATTATAATTTGTATCACTAAATTAAATTTATACAACTTGGAAAATCGGCGAGTTCACAACGGAGCGACAATTCTTTCGTTTTTTTGCCGAGCCGTCATCATCAGTAATAATCTCAGTAGAACTTCATTGATTTACGATATTCCAACGACACAAGGTTTGCAATTTGTATTGGGAATACAGTAAAATGTAATTAATAATGAAACCTCTATAGCTAGAACTTTCATAACATGTTATTTAGTTCTATATCCTGATGATTTATCAAAGTAAATAAATATTTTAAAAATTTTCAAAGCCTTGTTTGCTCCACTGGAGAGTAAATTCTTACGCTGGAAGCCAGCAAACAGGAAAAACATTAATCAAATGCTCAACCGCAGCGAAGTTTATGCCAAATCCTCAGTCTTTCTAGTAAACATTGTCAATGCACATTTGTTCCACCCAACCGATTCAGCCTAGCCATAAATTTAGCAAACTTTTTTAAGACAAATTAAATTTCAGTGGCAAGAAGCTCAATCGACGTGTGCTTGGTACTGTATCAAGACAGTAGATAACAAAAAGAAAGGATAACATTTCAAACTTGTTATTTAATATATATTATATACTTTGGTATAGAGATTTTATCTTTTTAAAGCGTTTAACATCCTACGTGGATGTTTTATGGTACTCAGAGGGTAAAAATTCCACATAAAGTGAGCTGTCGTACTTTTTATACCGTATGACGGGATCGTCACGTAGAATCTGATGAAATCGATCCGATTTGGTTTTACCAGATCGCGATACAGAGGTTTTCCAACTTTGTGTAATGTTACAAAGAACAAAGGATATAGGGATAAAAATCCGGAGATCTAGGGATTTACAGGTGTACAATGATCTTTGAACCTGTACCATTCGATTAAAGTCGGCCGACGAGACGAAAATCAAATTATCTTCGTTTTTTTTTTTTTTTTTTGCTTTGGAAATGCCATCGTCTGTCTGCCGATTTCGGCAAGGTCGAAGGTGAAGGCAGCGAGCCCAACTGGGTCAGTAAGCCGTCAGAGAAACCTCATCTTTGCACGGTGCGCGGTGTGCCAGGTCAGTAGTGGCACCTTTTTCCTACTGGAATTAATATGTTACCTATATAACAGGCGCGCGCGTTCTCGCAGAGACTTACAAAACATCGTTTCTGATGGCTTTAATAACCCTATCAGCGCTGGTTGAAATTAACTGTTCAATTTTCAATTTATTGTTTTAAATATTATTTAGTCTACTTAAGGCATCTCTCCATTTCTCGCTATCTTCATAGGTCTGTTTTTAAATAACTGAAAATGGAGAAAAACCAAAATAGGAAGCCGACAAGCCAAACCACTGAGGACAGACAGACAAAAATAATCAGATGCTAATACACCACAAGGATAAAATAGATAAGATTTTCATATCGGCACAAACCAAAACTTGGTCGCTATTCCCTTCTCTATGCCAAGAATGACAGTAAGTTTTTTTAACGGAGATTTTCATTGACATCTGTTGGGATCTTTTTGCCGGCTTTTCGCCACCGGCGAAATGCGATTGAAGATGTTTCGGACGACGGACCAGAGGCGGCCGAATAGGCAATTTACGATAATCCACTTGGCCACTTAGGAAGATTAGAGACTCAATCTCCCAACTATACCCCTTTTGGTTACATATGCGCGAATGGGATGTAATGGCGTAAAAAAAAGATCAAAGTATGAAGTTCAATTTGAAAAAGCATCATTGAAGGGTGTGGCGACAGCAAATTCATTCAAAGTTAGAAATTAAAATACAACCTTGCGCATAAAATAAATACTGATGGCATTATGAAAAGCGAAGAACTGTGCAGTTCATTTCTGAACTTATTCAACCAATATTGAATAAACCCATATATAATTAATTTTTGTCTATTGCGTACCTGCCCTATTAATAACATTAAACTTTAATTGACGAAAAAACTTGTTAATAGTCAAATTAAATAAAGATAAAGTGAAGCTTCGAACAAGGACTAGCCAACTGCACAACAATTAAAAATAAATCAATTTTCGTAGTCAATTGACCAAGTTACTTCTTTCAATCAATTAACTATTCTTTCTAAGGTCTTGGTTGTAATTAAAAAGTCAGTGTCACCAGCGGGATTCGAACCCATGACCTTCGGCAAAATATGCCGTTACTCTACCAGTTGAGCTACTGTGACTTCGATCCGCTGGGAAACCAACTCTCCATCTCAACCTGCAACCGTTCGAATTGTCTCTCTTTTTGCCACTCAAAAATGTCGTGTAATCGGATTGAATTCTAGGCGACTAATGAAGTGGCTTTGGTTTTTTTGTTCGAGTTTCGTGGAGTGATACTTCTTTTACTTTTTTGAAAGGATGGAAGTCATGATAGCTCAAGTGGTGGAGTAGGGACGTATTTAGCCGAAGGTCGCGTCGTGAGTTCAAAACCCCCTGGTGACACTGACTTTTTTTTATCACAAACAAGACCTTAGAAGGAATAATTAAAAATAAAGTCAAGATAGAGAATTAGCAAATTTCATCAATTTCAAAATGAATAACAAAAAAAAAGACCAGGGTGGTCAAGAATTAGAGAAAAATAATGAAAATATTTTTAAATACCAAGGCTGAAATAAAGTTCTTATGCGTGGATATACAGGAAAAAAAGGAAAATATGTTCTATTTTTAATATTGTTTCTATGAGGATTAAACCCTAACCTTTTTTCACTATTTTTTACACTTTATATTTAATGTGCTGTAAATTGGTTGGCTAAAATATTATTTATGAATGGAAATAATTAACCTTGAACTTGACCTTTTTAGGGGCTATTGAGGTGAGAAGTTTTCCAACATTATCGTTTCTCCAATTATTTTCATTTGGAACGTGATAGAAAAACGATTGAAAAAATGTCTAATGTCGCAGTTAACACTGCATTTTTATCGTTTTATATTTTAAGGCAATTTTTAAACGAATTCGGCATTTCTTGGTTAGTGTTAAATTGGGGAGGCTTATCTCCTATATTGTAAAACGTTTTTTTAGTCTATACTGAGCCGAAAAATGTTGGGCAGCGTTCTTTTCAAGGGTCCTAAAGGCAGCATTTTTAAAAGTTTAATTTGAATAATTTTTGATAAGGTTGTCTGCCTTTGTTGTCTACTTATGTTCCAACCTGTACAGAAAGTTGGCACAAGAGAAACTTTGAAAAAATATGTATATATGTATATATACAGCTCTCTTTAAAACCCTTAAATATTATTTTAAAATAAAAAATATTTACTTTTGGTATTTCATTATCCGCCATATTCGTACTATTTTGCCTGCCAAATGTAATTTGGACGTATTGATGGAGGGACGTTGGAAGGTAGATAAATTTATTTTGCAAAAAATATTAATTATTAATTTTTTTTTTTGGGGGGGGGGATTCTGCTGAAATATTCCGCCTTCCAATTTGTTTCCTCGAAAATCGCAAAGATAGTGAAAGCTGATAATATTGAAACGATTCTATTATCAGCAAGGACATTTATGTGGGTTTAGAACCTATAAACCTCTTCTAATGGCGAAAACGTGGGCTCTACAAGTAAATTAGATACCGGTGATATAAAACGAAACATTTGAGGTGGTTTGGTAGATTTCATCCCTATTCGTATCATTTATAACGTTATAAAATTTAAACATTGTTTAAATTGTCGTAAAAGAAGAGAAATTCAACTTTCCAACTTTTTTAATAACGCTGAATTTGGATATAATCCAGAGGAGTTGAGATATTTTAAGTGGAATTCCGGACATCGGAGAAAATAAAATTTCTCCGGCTATTTAGCATGAAATGTGTATTGTTTATCGTTTTAAAAATTCGTCTTTAAGTGCTTTGAATGTGCTTAAAACAAATCGGAATTGCTTTTAAGCCCATTGTACTGAATTCGTCTTTTGGGTTTTGTAACTTTTTAATTATAATTTGTGTAATTTAATGAAATTTGTACAGTTTTTTATATATCTAAACTCATTTAGTTTTCCATTCTTCTTAAACAAGTAAATCCATTGTTTTACTATAATTACCTTGAATTCAAATGCATGCACAACAAAGCTGAAAACTGATTCAAATAGATTATTTTTTTAGGCTCCTAGGGCACGTTAGATAAATCGGCCAAGATTCTCATATTGTTTTGGTATCATTAAAAAAAAGTTTCTTTATAAATGGTGATTGTACGTCTGTAATCCTCTCCTTGCAGGTGGAAAACCATTCAGTTTATAACATTAACATAACATAAAAATGCAGAAAAGAATTTATTATTTTACTATTGCTTGTGTCTTTATTTTTCATCGCCTGTATTTTTCTGTAGAGATTAGTGCCCGTTAATCGATAATTATTCAGATATAGTAAGATGCGGTCTGGTGGGATGTCGCTTTTAGAAAAAACATTTTCTTTATCGTGCCAACGTTTCGATCTTTATTGGGAACATCTTCAGGGCCTGGAATTTACAAACATTGTTTACTTTTAACAAATACATTTAGGAGTTATGCTTTGAAGATGATCTCAATAAAGATCGTTTGCAGGATAAAGAAAACGTATTTCTGAAACTTACGTCACACCAGACCGCATCTCGCGATATCGTAATAATTATTCGTTTTTTTGTTTGTATACGTACATGGCATTTTAGATTGTATTGGGATAAGAGATGGTTACTAGTTTGGTTGCCTATAGTATTTGCGTTTTATAATGTTACGGAGTGATCATCAGTGTAAACTGGGTTAATTAAACCATAACGGAAATATTTACCTTAAAGTTTTATCCCTCCAATCGCGTTGCGAGGGCCCCATCTAAGGTTAATTCAATACTATTTACTCTTGAACAGAGTTTGAACAGAGTATTTATTTATAAAATATTGTGTTGAGAGCTTTTTAATACGATGTAGACATAATTATAATAACTTTTACAGATATTGTGATGAAAATCATTAAGAAACTGGCTTGCCTTGCTTTTTACAAAGCACATATACACAAAATAATTTTTTAAAAAAATTTAACAAGCAATAAAAATGATGGTTCAATCAAATGAGAAGATCGAACAGGAAATTGGGTTAAAATTGAAATATTGTCAGAAAAAAAAAACCCCGACAAGCTTTTATTTGCTTCATGCATAGATGATGCAGTCGTAAATTCTCTTTAAACGATTCATCAACCGATTTACCAAATTTACAATAAACCATGGAAATTACAATTGGCATAAAATACGGATGTTGGAAAAAAAAAAACTGGATAAAATGAATTTATCGACAATAGAATACAATCCAGAGGGTTTCAAATGCGCGTTTTCTCTGTCTCGCTTACAGGAAAAGTTTTAATTATTAAGTACTCGCTTAAGTAACTTAAGAAAGAAAGTTAAAAGTCAAATGATTTCACGCTGAGTCACAGATGTACCTCAGCTTTGAATGTTTTGAAACTGTGAACGTAATTGAAATTAAGAAAACTTAATTAAAAAATTTAATAAACCTTTTTAAGCTGAAAAAATTAAAGTCCGACACTGGAAAAGGGCCAATTATCTTTGAACGTATTAAGTTTTGAAAATAAAGATATCAGATGAAATGGAAAATTCCCACTTACGAAATTTGATAGTACAATTACAAAACTAAATATAAAAATCCTCTTGTCACTACATACATACAACATAGCTCGAAACTATTTTAAATTTTAATTAAATAATTGCATTAAATGCAGGAATAGGTTAAATAAAAATCATCAATTGTTCATAGATCTAAACATGCCAAATAGTGAATAATTATTATAAGAAAATGTCTTCAATTTCAAGCAAAGCTTCAAAGCAAAACAGCCTAGTCTCAACAAAGTCTAGATCAACTCCACTCCCAGGGGAGGAAAAAGGAAAAAAAAAGTGTATCGCGGTACATCAATGTTTCAAGGGAAAGGGAGGTTTTAATGCGAGTTGATGAAAGAATTTTCAATTGCATGAAAAATTCAATACTACGGATTAAATAAAAAAGAGTCATGAACGAATAAAAAAAAGCTCAGGGGATTTGATGATAAAGGAATTTTGTATCTTTATCGGGAAAAGGGTTGAATTTCCTCGAATAGCACCTTTTCGGATGTCCCGAGGCATACCCACCAGGCGAACCAAATTTTATATACTCTATCATGATCAATCATCAATCCCTACCCAACACTAATACGAATTAATAAAATAACAGGCTAATGAATGCATTTTCAGACAGAGAGACACAAAAAATTAAAAACAAAATTGCTAACAGACCTTGAACTTCAAAAAAAAAACTTCTCACAAGACAAAGTGAAAGGTGAAAGACGATTTTTCAAAGGTTTGTGGTTAAAACGTTAACCCGTCATTAAATCAATTAGCTATCCAAAATAGCAGCAATGGCAAACAAAATATGGACACTATAAACAATTTATCTATCTATCTAGTTATTTATTTTATAAATTTTCTTTCTTTAATTTATAATGTTATATTATCATGCCAAACAAGAGCATACATTCAGCATAGATACATTTTTCATTATATATAATACAATAAAGTCACGATGTTTTGAATTCCGGTATATCGTAAGCAAGTGCTGGTCTCTTAAAATTGATTTTGCCTGCAACTGACTCAAGATAAACCACATTGTTTATCGCAATCAATATTGCCGAAAAAGCATGGAAAAAGGTAACGTCAACCGCAATGAAAAATTGCTTCAGAATCTGTAGTTTCCTAAACGAGAATTTATCAGCCATGGAACGGGAAAATGAAATCCGAACCCTCATCGGATGGCATCTCTTGTCACAAAATGAAGACAGTCTTGTCACCTTTCAGGATTTCGTTTGTTTGATGTGACGTTACAGTTATTGGAATTTTGAAGACGATGGAATTTCAACAGAACAAGACGACAAGCGGGGGAAAAGACGAAGAAGAGGTTTCTAGTAGCAGTCTTAAAGAGGTCAATGAATTGATCAATCACATGCATCATTTTTGGCGAAATTAAGGGAGGAACACGACGCTCCGCCATGCGACGCTACCCGACGCCTTTCCACGTTTTGGTAGGGTGTGCACATCTGTGCGACGCCAAGTGCACGCCACGTACAGTCAGTCACACAGCGGCTATCACAATAATCAGTATTACAATCGCACCGCCTCTTTTCTGCTTAAGTTGAGAACTTTGAGCTAAACGTAACAAATTGATGGTTAAATTTTATGTGCCCAACCAAATTTAATTCTTTTAAATAAAGTTATTCCGGTGTTATGGTAAATTTTCTGCCTAAACATTATCATTAAATAATTTTTATAAAAACTCAAGAATTTTTGATCTCGTTTAATTTGGTTAACATTAAAATAAAAATGTTTTAATTAATGTAAAATTATGTATACATAGTTGTCAATAAACTACAAAAAATAAGAGTGTGGGTTGTGACGCTACTCGACGAAAATGGTGAAATTTTATGAGCAAAACCATGTAATAATTTGTTAGTTAAATTTTATGAGCAAATCCACGAAATAAGTTGTTAATTAAATTTTATGAGCAAAACCATGTAATAATTTGTTAGTTAAATTTTATGAGCAAATCCACGAAATAAGTTGTTAATTAAATTTTATGAGGAAAATCGCGTGATAAATTTTAGTCAAATTTTATGAGCAAATCCATGTAATAAATTGCTAGTTAAATTCATTCTATCAATAAATGGTATTTCCATCTATTTTCGCCCAAACCATTAAAATTAAATATTTTACTGAAAGGAAAATTTTGATAGGATCGACCGTTTCTGAGTTGGGCCCGACGGAAGAAGGGTGAAAGGGTATGTTTTTTTGTAACAAGAAGGCTCACCCCTTTATTTCGAAAACGAATAACTTTAGCACAAATGGTCTTATAGAAACACCAAGTTAATTTGGCTAGGAATCGCGTGATGGTAACAGATTTAACTTATATTTCCTGTGTAGCTGGGAAATGACACTAACTCTCTTATTTTAAATGAGAATCCCCAATTTTTACTGAACAAATCGATTTTAGGGCCTGTTTTATACCACTTTTAGTAAAAGGAAAATTTTTGGCAGGATCGACTATTTGTGAGTTATGCCCGACGGAAGAAGCGTAAAAGTGGCGTACATAAGAGCTGGAATAGTATACAATAAAAATATGGGATTCTCATTTAAAATGGCAAAGTTAGTGTCATTTCCCCGCTACACGATAAAGTTACGTTAAATCTGTTACCACCACGTGATTTTTAGGTAAAAATAACTAGGATTTGTAAAGGACCATTGTTCGCTAAAGTTAAATGGGTGGACTATAGAAGTTGATTCACCCTGTACATTGGCCAACTAAAATCTTATGGACTTACTTTAAATTAATTGTATGGGAGGATTCGAATAAAATTGACGTTTACGAACTTGCACATTTGTAGTCCCACATTTTGGGGTGGTATGAGTATGTTTTGCTCAGTTACGATTATAAAAAAATATAAATAAGGTGGGGTTTTACATGATGGTCAGTAATGACATGTTCGCCCTGTTCGACGTGTTGAAATGACGCCAGTCGATGTTCCTCGTTTTTCAGCGCTTTTAAGCTATCGTGTCGTGAGCGAATGTTGTGCAACAGGAGGCGTGGCGGCCCCCATTAAATTTTCCCGGGCACGCTCGGGGGCAGTCATTGACGGTGTTCGGAAGGGGTGCGGGCTGAAAACCGCCCCTGGATCCTGTACAGAATTGAATGACCCCAGCCTGCTGCAGAGCAGCCCTGGGTTTGTTTACCTATCCGTAAGATAGGTCCTTGTGCCGCCCCCGCACCCCTTGACGTCATTTCCTCCACCCTCTCCGCTACGCTGACGTCAGGCGACCACAGGATCAATACTCCTGGCCCCATTGAGCCAACGACGCAGCTCTCTCCATTCATATCTTCCCCGAGTGGAGTACGACGGATAATAAATCTGCTCTGATGTAAACAAACCGCCTTACGTATCTAAGAATAAACTTATTACACGCACAATTTGTTTCTTTCGCTTTGTAACAAACGTTATGACTTGGTATAATCGAGAAATCTCGTTGTAAACAGTAAACAGCAGCTTAGGAAAACTTTGTCAATCGCTTTGTTGAGCCAATGTTGTGCAACATCAGCAACAATGAGTTTCAATTAAAAAAACCCAAACAAAATTGGATTTTCTATGTACTGTAACGTTTACATGCACAATAGATATTGCAACATTAAAAAATAAATAGTAATAATAAATAATTAGAATCGAACAGCTTCGCAATTTAGCTTTGGTGGCTGTATAGATAGATTCAGGCCCGCATAAGGAAGAATTTCTGAGCGTAGAAGAAGCTGTTGAAATTTTATTTCCTAAAGGAGTTAAAAATAGGAGTAAGTATCGGACTTGAAAGTAAGGGAAAGATGGGCTGGAGTCTGAAGTAATGCCTATCGGCCTACTAACTTGAGAATAGACTGGTTGGCATTGTCGAAATTGAAAAACGGCTTGACCACTCATTCATGGTCTTTTAGCACGTATCTCAAGCTGATGCGTTGTGCTCAAAGGACATCTTCAACGCTCGCTGTCCCATCATCAAGAAACCGGCAGGGTAATTTCGACTAGGAGCTGAATATTTTACTGTTCGCGAAAGTCCGAATTTCTCTCTCTCTCTCTCTCTCTCTCAAATTTCGGGAGGGTTTTCGGTTTTTCAAAAAATAAAATTAGAGATGTACTCCGGACTTATAATTTTAAGCCGTATCGGTCTCATCTTGACTTCGGGTATTCGATTATGACAGCCGTCTAACGTAAGTGTCGGGGTCGAAAGTAGATTTCAAGGTCGAGCCTGAAGTAATGTTTATCAAACACTTGATTCACTTGAACTGCATAGTACGGTTGGCTTTAACGAAACTGATAACGGTTCGCCCACTCATTCTTGGTCTTGCAGCATTGTATCGCTATTGTACCAGCTGTTGGGCAGTACTGCTCAAAAGACATCTCTCAACTTCGAAGGGGTTCACATATTTCATCAAGCAACAGCATATTTTTCAAGTTCGCAAGCTCCAGTTTGTTTTCTGTAAAAAAAAATCGTCTAACACAGAAAACATTCTACCTCTTCATTCTAACCAGTTTAAACCCAAAAAAATGGATTTTTCTTTTGAATGAGTGAATTTTGCCATCAATACCCTTACGATGCAAAGACTCATCTCATTCGGTTTTCATGAAAATGTCTGATAAATAAATACAACATACATTGCCATTTCTAATCATAGAAAACTTGAACTAATTTGACATTGTGGTCCATAAGCAGGGATATGACATCTGGACGTGACGTGATTCCTAGAACCGTGAAAGTGCTTTCCCACTAGACAATCAGTTCACTTCTGTGTAGAGAACCAGGTAGTGATGAAGGCTTCCTATATCAATACAGTATTGTGGAAAGTCTTGATTTCAATGGTAGCCACTTAATATAATTAATCATTTGCACTGGCATTCTTGAAAGATGTTGGCAGTTGTTTCATAGCTAAATCATGCCTATGTAGAACACAATGACTGCTGCTGCAAAATAAAAACTTTCATTTTCAGTACACGTGGTGAATAATTTTTAATATTATTTATTCATTCTTTTTATTTTTGTTATTATTTTTTCTTGAAGTCCGCCGCAGACCACTAGTTTTGAAAGCCCTGCTTGAGAGAAATGTCATTTTAAGGGATGCCATAAAAATCTTAAAAAAATTTTATTCAAGATGGTTGAGGGTAATTCGCTGTAGATTTAATCTTTAAATACCTGAGAGGCATAACATGTTTTAGTAAATAACAGCGATATTCAACTCTTTCATCGTAAATTTTCTATGTAAGCACACGTCACCTTCGATTTTCTTTTCACTCTCAGGAGATACGTGCTAGGCGGTCCATAACTAGACATTAAAATTTAGAGGGCGTCTGTGGCCGCAACGGTTACAGCGTTGACACGCCTCTCATGACTGAGGTAAAAGTCCCGGGTTCGAATCCAGCGGCCCTCTCGAACCCGACATACAAGTTGTCTGTTTTTTTCAAAAACTCCGGCACCCCGAAGCTTCATATAAACTTTATGGTTGAAATACCCTCGTGAAAAAAAATGACCATAACTACGCTTTATCCATATTGAGTGGGTTGATATTTCGTAAGTACGAAATGTGTGATTCCATATTTCAGAAGAAGCACAAATCCACGTTGACAAAAGATAAACAATTTTGTCGAAGCTTTTTATATTTGGTATGTTTCTCAAAGAGGAAAAATATAAATCCAGCTTAAAGATTGATTAAAAATATTGAAGAAATTTCGCGTAAACTTTCATCTCAGCAAGGGCAGCACCCTGCTTGTACCGATAAGCCTCGCACTAATTTGAGCGGAAAATATAATAGGATTGCACATCGAAAAATTAAGATAAATGGACCTGCGATATACCGTCGTTGAAATAAATTGATTTTATGAAGAGATATGTGTATATACGTATATACAGAAAAAAACATCGAGTGTGTTAGTCAATACTTAGGCAGTATCTCGCACTTTATAGATTATCACTTCTGACATGTGCTCATTCAAATAACAATTTAAAACAACATTGAATATACTACGCACAAAGTGCTTAGGATAGCAATGATGAAGAATAATGTCTCTAGTTTTTTCGGATAATTCTTGATGTATAATAGTATCAGGCTTCCGATTAAGTTTCCCTTACAAATAATTTGCATACATTTTGTTATGTCGGACAAGGCCGTGTTTTCGTATGCGAGCAGTGCTTTGTTTCTATAAAATTCATACCTACATACATAATTATGGAGAAAGTGAGCTCCGGTTGGTAAAAGACGGAAGCTGTTGTGTCCGGTTCGGTCTTATCTACAAAACGGAAGCAATTCATCATTTTTTTAATAATTATACTAATACATAATCCAGGCATATAGTGATCCAATTTGGGCAAATTGGCGGGCGATCCGAATATTTTAATAGTGTAGTAATAGCATATTTCGGACCTCCGATTCGTATTTGCCACCCTAGCGGTTCCGAGTTCGAATCCCGGTATAGTCCAATAAGCCCAAGAATAATAGACAAAAAGAGAATGTGGTTTGATCTTCCCCTTTCCTTCTGTGTAATATGATTATGTCCTTTTGCGCTTAAACGTTCGACTATTATGATTGAACTCACTAATTTTCCTGGAAGATTCCGTGTCTTTAATAATATTCAAAATTCTATTAAACTCTAGGGTATGGTAAGAGGTCTTATTTCTTAGGAAGGGCTTTTCTAGGTACATAGACTATTCTTTGATATTGTAGAGCAGTTGGATATGTCTCATGTATCGGACTACTATAGGCACAGCTACCTTTGGTCATCTATAGAAGACCCTTTGTTTTAAGCAGCATTTTTCAGAAGAATATCTCTTAGGTAAACGTGTTAGGTTTATAGTTCCTTTCGGAAGGAATTCCTCTTTCTTCGTTGTTGTATTAATGAGTAATTTTTGTAGTTGCCACATCATTGGCATATATATATATATATATATATATGCCAGTATTATGTTTATAGTTCTTGTTTTAATGTGACTTTTTTTTATATCAACCAAAGATTTGATATGATGTTTATTTCGAGGCTCGTGTTTTAGCGTTGGCTGAAATTCCCTCGTGACCTGACATACCCGACTAAGCGTCAGCTTAGTAGCATATGTCAGTACTTCTAGGGTACTTGGGCAGTCGCGGACTCGATTTGAGTTAAAACTCGTAGGTTTGAAGATGCGCCTCTCTAGCTGATAGTATCATTATAGCACTACTTTTGTTCCTTCGGATTTTCATGTCCTTAATTCAAGAGTTTTCTTCTTCTTTGTTCTTCAAAGAAAGACGGTTGCGTTGTTGGCTAGGGCTATGTGGTCCTGGTAGACAGCCCTTTTTATGCTCTTCCCGTGCCATTTACCATTTTCGAGTGGAAGACATCTCTCGTTTTGTCTACTTGATCCCGTTTCTCTCTTTCTACTTCTCTTTCATTTTCATTACGTATGTGTCACTCTCCCTTTCTCTCCGCCTATTTCTTTATCCCACTCATTCTCACTCGATCTCCCGTTTACCTCTTTTTCGCACGCTTTCAGACTTTTCTCCCTTACTTCTAATTTCTTTTCTCTCTGTTACTTTCTCTCCCCCTCTCTGTTTCTCTCCCTAACATCTCTCTTAATTAGACTCTCTCCTTTCTCCCTCTTTCTCTCTCCCTCCCTCTCATTCTCTCTCTCTTTCCCTCCTTCCCTATCACCCCTTCTCTCTCTGTTTCTCTCCTTTTCTTTCCCAAACATCTCTCTAAATTTCACCCTCTCCTTTCTCCCTCGCTCCCCCTTACTCTCTCTTCTCTCCTTCTCTCCTCCTCTCTCTTTCCTTTCTTCTCTCTTTCTCCTTCCTTTTTTCTATATCTTCTAGTTCCCTCCTTCTCTCTCTCTCTCTTTCTCCCTCTCTCTCTCCCTCTCTCTCTCTCTCTCTCTCTCTCTCTCTCTCTCTCTCTCTCTTCTTTTTGTTCATGTGAAGTAACGAAGCTGAATAATAGCAATGAAGTAAGTGATTTTACATGGCGACGCGGTGCCGAGTGACGGTCATCCTTCTCATATTTGTCTTGCAAGTTTATTTCAGGTTAATAAGAGTGGTTTTTGATTTTACGTAAAACCCTATTAATTTTGAACATTTCGTTCGCCCAGAAATAATGAAGGAAATACATTTTTATTATTTAGATTTAATTTATCCGTTCATGCACTAAGCAGATATTTTATTGAACTTAATCTAATGCTTCCATTATGTTTAATCGTCAGTCATTCCTTTCTCTCTTATGTATTACTCAACGCTCTTAAATGTCTGTCTATATGCCAACATTAGTATACGTTGTGATACGTTTAAAACATACGTGATTTCCATAAGCAATAATTTTTTATTGGAAATTTCGCAATCGAAATAAGCGACTCGAGAGTGTCTAAAACAAAAGTAAAACCCATTGGCCGGGGTCATGGATTTATGTGACTTGTGTTGCAAATTCGTTTTATCGTTGAATTCCGCAAGTTTAATCGAAATCCATGACCCCGTGGGCATGTCTGGTTTTATGGGAAAATTCAGGTCTGAAATCTAACAAATGAATTCAATTCGGAAGAGTATTTTAACAGATCAATATGCACATACCGGTTTTTGATATAGCCTATGTTGCAAAACCTATCCAAATATTGGAAAATTCGCACAGATAAGATATTGCCCGACTCTACACTCAAACGTATTTTATATGCACTGACAGGCAAAAAAGTGACCACCCTCTTTTCTTCAGTAAATAAAATCTTTATTATTTTAATTTTTTGTTGTTTACTGGAAATTTTTAAAGAAAAAATATAAGATTTAACTAAACAAAAAAAAAGCTTAAACTGAGTGAAATAATTTTACTAGCATTGTTGCTATAGAAAACAATGAAGGAAATATTAAATTCAGTACGGCGTATTTCCTCCTCTTACGTTGTTACCGCTTGCCTTAGACAAGGCATCGATTTTATGAGGCTTTTAATGTAGTACTGTGAAACATTTTCATACTCCTGAAACATCGCCGTTCTTAATTCGTGCGAATTCCCTGGCATCAGTGGGCGACATTTTACCCGCTTTGACAACGTTCCAAAGGTGTACGATTAAGTTTAAGTCGGGTCTGCTTGCCACTCCAAACATTCAATTGAAGCCCGTTCCAAGTAGTCAGCAACGATCCTAGCTGTGTGGGGTCTTGTGTTGTCAAGCATAAAAATAAAGCCTTCGATAATTAGTGGCATATGAGGAATAACATCCTTCGATAACACATTTTCAATGTAAAACCATAACACCACCACCATAGTTTCACTTCTCCGTTGTGAAAATTTACAAGGATATAGCCTTCCTGTTCTTCTCCAATCCATCTCTCGACCATCAAAAGACCTCGAAGGAAACTTGGACTCATCCGAAAACTCGTCCCACAAGTGTTCGATGAGTAAAGACTACATGCTTGTGCCACTCAAAACATTGAATGTTCCATATAGTCAATACAGTCAGCAACGTTCCTAGCTGTGTGGAACCTTGAATTGTCATTCATGAAAACAACTGCCACAAATGCATGTAAGGAACAACATCAGGGCATGTGTCAGGAAACCTCCGCTGAAGAACATGTTTGTGCGACATTCTATAGGAAAGACTTCTTGAACCAAAACACCGCCTTCGTAGTTTCTCCGGCGTGAAAATGTTCCGGGAAAATATCGCTCTCCTGCACTTCTCCAAACCTCAAAGGAAAATTGAACTCATCCAGAAAGAAGATTTAATCCAATCTTGCTCAGACCAATTAATATGATTTCTTGAGAAACTTAACCGAGCTGTTCTGGGACTTGCGAGAAGTTCTGGGGTAGTTAGTTCTTACTAACCAATGGCAGGCCTTGTCGCACGTAATCCCCCTTCTGAAAGTCTTTGTCTTAGTGCATCAACTGCCATTAAAATCTCTAGCTTGTTGAAGTTGCTTGATCTGAACAGCTGTAGAATGTCGACTACCGAATACTTTCGAAAATCTAAAACCATCATCGCCCTATGATGAGACGCGATGGGTATCGGAGAATTTGGTACCGATGGAACACCCAGCGGACAGTCGTTCTAGAAATATTAAGCATCTTGGATTCATTATCTCGACTTCTTCCAACTTCCAACAATGCTATGATTCAAGCTGAATCTGCAACGCTTAATACCATCACTCAAACAAAGTTCAAACTTAAATCAAACCACCGGAACGTTAGAAAGAAGCTTTACAGAAAAACCAACAAACATTTTTTATTTACAAAATCCAATTATAAACACAATTAGGAGATGTCTGTGTTTTATTTACCCCTAATCCAATAAAACGAACCAAATCTTGTAAGGTAATCCATAAAAGTCCACTTTTTTTACGTCACGGTGTGGTATCCGATTTGCAAGCGGACATAATCACAAGTTTGATATTTATGAAATAATTTACCAATGATACAGTAAGTACTGTATGTGCTTAATTTCATTTCATCCTCTGATTCAGATTCACTCTCGAGGTTAAATTCGGTTTTACGACTTAGTTCTTCATTTAATCAGAGAACTATAACAAAATAACACTTTCTAAGAACACTCCTAGCACGCTTTTCTCGTTTCTACTCTGGAATAGGTTTATGAGATTTGGACTTTACGAAACTAACAGAAATGACAGGTTATAAATAAACTAGCGACTATTTCGTTAAACTTTGCATGTGAATTATCGTTATAATTTCAAAACAACTTGTGGCAGTTCTTTCGCGTTTCATTATCAAAAAGAGGAAAAGCTGAGAAAATACAACGGCTTAGGTCGAAAGAGAATATACCAGGGTAGATGTCAATTCTAATCTACACAGTCAGCCATTAATCACGAATGAAAGGGCGATCGTTCAAAGTATTTATTACAAACGCCAACTGTCCTGATCGTACTGTCAAGTATTTTTTGTATCTCCCTCGAGTCATAACTGGGAGAAAGGAAAAGGCCAGCAATCGTGCAGATTATAAATCTCAACGCTTCTTGTTCTATCGATAATGAATGGTCGTTTAATAAATTTAAACTGAGAAGGTAGTAAATTTAAAGCACATCTCTCCACAACTTTTATCATTTTCAATTAAAAGCTAATGTATCGTCACATCTAATGATTACAAATAACATATTAATTAAAGTTTTATATAAACATATGTGGTGTTTAGTGTTAATGATTGTTCGTAATCGTGGGATGCGATCTGGTGTGACATAACAAAAACATTTTCTTTATCCTGCCAACGTTTCGATCTTTATTGAGATCATCTTTAGGGCGTATGCACTGGGAAAGTATGATCACATTTACATTATACCTGATAAAGTAATGACAACAGCATCTATTTTCTTTTAGTTTTCTACGCCTAAGCACAAAATAAATATGAAGACTACAGCGATTCTTAAAACTTTGCCGTACAGAATACCAAACTTAATCGCCAAAATGGGCTCTTCGGCCCTCTCAACACGACACACACGCATGGCACAATTACGCACAAAACAAACACTTTGAGCCCTGAAGATGATCTCAATAAAGGTCGAAACGATGGTACTGTACAGAAAATGTTTTTCTAAAACTTACGTCACACCAGACCTCATCTCACGATCTCCGAATAATCACTAAACGTCACTTAATACCAAACAAATCAAACAACATATAATTTGTGAGGAGACTCTTTAATCTGAAACTTTCTTTACAGAACATAAACGTGACATTGTGTGTGTTTTTTTTCAACTTTTTCATGCGGTTTTTTTAAATACATTTTCCGCTTTATTTTTTTTTGATGTTTTGCAAATTTACACCCATAATCAGTATCTTATTATTAAAAAAAAAAACTTTTTTAAATTAAATTATTATTATTTTTTTAAAATAAATATAAGTTTTTATCCCTTAATGATAATCTAACAGAGTTAATGAAAAGTTGGGCGATGTCGGACAAGAGTAGAGAAAACAATAAGGGACTTAAAACATCGCCTTTCTATTCAGACGACAGAATCCCTGGGGGGAGGGCATCTTCGTCTACAAACATAAAAAGATTATCATACCAAATGAGCTGCAGTAATTTTTTTCTACATAATTATTAAATTTGTATCATGTTTTATTGTGACACTATTAAATGCTCTCTTTATATCAATAAAGCCAGCTTAAGAGTTTCTATTCCTTAGATTCAAATAACAATTTATTATTAGTGATAGTATACAAATGTTATCATACAGATGATCTCAATAAAGATCGAATCGTTGGCACGAAAAAGGAAATGTTTTTCTAAAACTTACGTTAGACCAGACCGCACCTCTGAATAATCTTATATAAACATTAAATCAGTTGTTTGTCAAACATGCAATTTAATATGAATACAATATTAGTAAGAAATAAGTATTTTCCCTTAAGGCGTTGTAATTTGTTAAAAGGGCTGGCTGTCCCCTCTCGATCGAAGTAAACAATTTGAGCCATTTTAGATTAAAAAGGTCGACTTATTGATTATTATTTTGCCAGATCCGGGATCAACTGCCGAAGGTTGATCCCGCTCATAATCAATAAACCGAGTGGCTCCTATTAAGGGCTCCTTGGTGAAAGAAAGCTGCATATTGAAAAGTAAGGTCACGTACAAGGATTTCAGGTGCTCTTACCAGCCTTAACCCAATAGCGAGCAGAGCCCTCTCTGAATTTCCTTGTACGTCGAAATTAGCGTTTTTTCTTTTCTGGTTTTTAAATCCTCAGTAGGAGCGATTTAAGCCCTAAGAGCTTTTCGGCCCGATTGACCCGTAATGACGTGCCGGAATGGAGAAAGGGAATCATAAAGGATCCGGAAGCCTCTCGCAGGCTATTTTCACGGGCCCATTTAGCTTCGTATCGGGGCAAACAGTTAATTGATAAAAGACTCGAACAAAAAATTTTACGGGAGAAATCATCGAGCCAGAAAACAGAACACACGGGGGAAAATTATACTTGTGTTATTTGATTCAAATAAATTCCCGTCATTCAAAATTATTAGAGCCCAAATAATGAAGTGTACGTACGGAAAAAGACGTTTTACCAAAATTCAAAACATTTCAGGGACGGCAATTATTTTAATTATATTTAATGTTTAGCCATTATCATTAACATCTTGTAAAGCACGATCTAAGCTTATTTATAGATATTCGACTGGATCAAAGTTCATTCAATTCCGTCAAAAATAAAGATTACGTAATTAAATATTAGTTAAAAAATATTAAAACTAAAGGGGCAAGGGTCCTTGATGGGATTAATCCGCGATGGTCCGAATGAAGGGTGACCATAAATGGTTTGATGAGGTTGCAAAATATAGAATCAAGTTCAATCCCGAGTACTCCCATATGTTGTCTTTAATACTTATGCACAGTATAATGTCAATTTGGTCGTCAACACTTGTCAGGCAGTACGGTGTGCTTTCCCCATCTCATTGCAGGCCTACAAGCCCTTGATTTTGGTAAATTATTGCTAAGATTGCTATGATATTTTATCATGGTTTGAAAATAGAATGCGTTAAATCAAAAGTTCGTTTACCAGGTGTCCTCAGGGCTCTCATTTAGGCCACGTTATATTAATGCTTAATGTAAATGGTCCGGTGCGAGTTTAAAGGATTGCGAATATCTGCTCTATGCTAGGATGATAAAAATATACAAACCTATCAAATCTGTTTTTGACTGACTTCCTATTCATTTATCAGCCAACACTATTTCATGGTGCAGTACCAACAGCATGTGTCTTAACGGATAAATATTATGTGATGACAGGGCAAACTGTCCTTAATCATTCTTGGAATAGACATCTTTATCCAATGTATTAGCGTGAATCAAGCCGGTGAGGATTGCTTGGAATAGTGCTGGATGAAAGGTAGACTTGTAGCTGTTTTTAGACACCTCGAGGAAAAATATGATATTAAGATCAGTGTGACTGGTGAGATTGGATATTGAAAACATTCGGGGTTCGGATGATTGTATGTATTGGATACGTTGGAGGTTAGAAGTTTGGTTGAACCGTAAAGTCCGATACCGGATGTCGAAATGGTAATGTAAATGAATCGTTGTATTGTTGAGTCAGTTTTGTTTGTTTGCCTAGCAGTCTTTTAAATGGCCTGAAGGACTGTTAAGTTCATGTCTTTTGAGTCGCTTGGATTCCATGTAAATCGTTTATCAATAGTCTAAGAAGCTCGTGGGAGAGGGACTGTAGTAGGTTGAAACAGTGGTTTTTCTTCGAAGGGAGAAAAGTGCATATTTTTGTATGTTTATTGGTATCTTCCTCCGCTTGAACCACCGTTCAAGGGATTTGACATTGGTTTGCAGGTTTCTGGTTAAGATGGCAGTATCTTCATGGCTGTATATAAAGGTCCTAAGATACTTCCTTGTGGTACCCGAGCATTTATACGATGTCTAGCAGATGGGAAGGGCTAACAATAATTTAATAATAATTGTCGGTTAGGCAGAATTTTAGGATCAGGCAGTAGATAAAAGGGAGGATTGCCTTAAGCGCCCAGAGCCCCTCACCCGAAGCGAACACATCTATGAATAAACTGGATCAGCACTCCTTTCGCTCAAGAGCAGTAGCGATGATGTTTACAACGCGATGGCAACACAGAATAGTGGAATGTGTGTACTTAAACTGGTAGTCTTGGCTAAGGTGAATGAATAATGGGAGAATATAGAAGAAGGATGTGAAGCAAGACTTTTCTAGGATTTTTCCCGAAATGAACTGTAAAGAAGAACCACAATTAAAGGCTTAAACTTTATCTTTAACTACTATCTAGCATCCAGTTAAAAGATTTGTATATAACATAGGTTTACAAATTGACTTATTTACATACTATACGGCGACTTATGATCTACAATGAACCTTTTATACACTCCTGACGATTCTTGCTAGATCTCATTTTCCTATACCGAGTTCTAAATAATCATACTATCTGACTTTCCCTGCTTGTAAAACTTCAATATGCCTCATCCTTCACTAACAATAAGCCATAGTAATCTCTTACTTATTAAACATACTTATGTCTTATGAGCACAACTAACTCTATTTTTTACTTGATTTACATAACTCTATCATATCTACTTAACAATTTCAGATCATACGTTGCAGCAGTAAGTGTAGTATTCGTCAGGAATTTCACACCAAGAAAGAATTTCAGAACTTCAGAATCAAATCAATGTAAATACCAACTAGTGTGGGGTCATGGTAATAAAGCTAATACTTCGGAATTTTATCGGTTGGTACATGAGTCGTTTCGACAGGTTCCGTAGGTTGAGAAACATTTCTTACCGGAACGTAAAGCGTGAATGGACGGACCAAATACCTACGGATAGCATTAAAATTAACCAATTAAATAAATTGAAAGTATCATTTATTAATGTACGAGGCGATTAGTAGAATAAAGAGATTGTACGAAGCGTTTATGAAGCTTTGATCGAAAATAAAAAAAGTGATAGTTTTGCATTCCTATGGAAGAAATAATAGATGGTCCGAGTTATCGAACATATTTTTAAAGGTGAAGCAGGCTGTGAAAGCTGTGCCGCCCAAGGTGATTCTCATTTTTCAGTAAAAACCTCGTAGGACCCGAGCTCTTCTGACGGTACGCCCGTGAACGTCGAATCTGTGTTGAGGACGTTCAAACGAAAGGGGTAATTACCGTCGTCTCCCTTCTTATTTTTCATAATTCTTCATTGAAACCCGTTTTTTTTCGAGAATACCGCCAAAAGCGGTTCGAATTCTTAGCCGCCCAAGAATCCAATATATGTTGAAATAATTTTTCCATGGTCCTTCGAGTTTTCGAAAAAATCAAGGCAAGTTGCCGGTCAGAATGAGTAGGTTCCGACTTCCATCTATCAAAAGCAAAATGTTGTCAAAAGGGAAATTGAAATTTGTCTTGTTTTTGAAGTCATATGACGGTTTTGGCCAATTGTATTATACACAGCAGAGGATGCGGATTGGCACCAACAAAATTACACTAAAAGCAACATGACATATACATATTTCGTTCCACAAAACTTAAAAAATTACTGTTTGACAAACCAAACGGAAGCCAAAATTGATTTTTTTTCCTTTGTAGCTTTCGAATGATTCTACAAAATAACGAAATGTTTTAATACTTAGAAAAGATTTTTAGTTGAGATAAAAAAGTCAATTTCACGAGCGGGATTCGAACCAACGACCTTCGGCCGCTACTCTACCACTTGAGCTATCTTGAGTTTGATTCTCTCGGACATCAACTCTTCCTCTGAACCCAACCTTTCGTATTTTCCCTCCTTTTTGCCAGTTTTGATAGCCATATAATTTATTTGATTCTTGGCGACAAATGAAATGGCCACGGAGAGCTTTAGATAGATATAGTTCATTTTAACTTATTAAATTCACTAGTTTTTTGTGGTCCGCTTGACCAATTAATATCTATTAATTAATTAAGGTTTTTAGTTGAGATAAAAAGTCAGTGTCACGAACGAACCCATTTATTTGTCGCTGAAAAGCAAATACATTATGCGACATTTGAAAAATGTCAAAAAGGAGGGAAAATTCAAAAGGTGGGGTTAAGATGGGAAGTTGTTGTCCGAGAAAATCAAGTCACGACAGCTCAAGTGGTAGTGTAGCGGAGTTTCTAGCCGAAGGTCGTGGGTTCGAATCCCGCTCTTGACAGTGATTTTTTATTTCAACTAAAAACCTTAATTAATTAAAAGATATTAATTGGTCAAACGGACCACGAAACTAATGAATTTAATACTTATTTTAATCCATTTAAACTCTATTCTTTAACGTTCTTCGACCTGCGCAAATCGTAATGTCTCCCACATTACAAGAAAAAGTGGAGACGATTTTTTCAAAGACAACAGAGAACACGTTTTTATACAAATACGAATCTAGGATGAAATTATCATCACGGAAATTGTGAGATGCGGTCTGGTGTGACGTATTTTTAGAAAAACATTCGAGCACGGACTGTGGAGCACCGATTAACTACCAACATTCAACGAATCAATCCTTCCAAATCAAAGCCCTTAGCATTATAGTTAACACTCCTTACTATGTCTCCAACGCCACCTTTCACAAAGACCTCAAATTACCCTTTGTAAAGAAATTAATCCCGTCCACAGACTCTCCACACACTCCAACCCACTAGCCCAACAACATCCATCCCCGCCAACCTGTCCGCCGATTAAAGCGGACCTCCTCACAAGGACTACCTTGCACTAAACCGGGAGATCACCAACGGTTGTCGACACGCCTCAAGACATGACATACAGTGTAGAAATATAAATATGCAAATATCACCTCAAATTACAAGATGCATATTTTATTAATACAGGTAGTAATAAATATATTTTTTTAAAATATATCTTTAATTTTAATATTTTGATTTAGATAATTTGTTTGTATTGCGGTATGTAAGGTTTTTCCTTCCTTTTGTTTCATATATACCGTCAAGTTTTCCCATTTTGGCAACTGTCGCATTCGTAATTAGGCCAAACTTTTACAATGGTGTGTTTAGGCTGGAAAAAAATGGGAGAGGAGAGAGGAGAACAAATATGGTATTTGCTCATTAGGGATGAAAATTCCCCGCCGTTTTCCAATTGTGTTAACAGTATCATTAATTACCTTTCCCCGTAATAAATATTTTTAAAAAATTCCGGACACAACCATTTACTTTATTAATTAAATGCTTATCTCGGTTTAATCAAGCCGACGTCGACCGCAGGCCCATTCTGCGAGGCGCGCGTGATCTCCGCGAAGCCGTTAAAAGCCCCGCGCTCTTATCTGACGTCCTGGGATCAACGTAAAAATGGAATTATTCGCATTGTCTAATCTATTTTTGACGTGTTCGAACCTGTCTCCAATTGGATTAAAACTATAAATAAAACCTTGTATGTCGAAGAATTTTTTTTAAAGCATAGATTAAATATTAATATTATTCAACATGACTGTTTATATTACGTAAGGCAACTTGTTTGACCTCTTAAAAGTTTTGTTCACGATGATGTCCCAATATCCTAAATAATCAAAAGATAAATACGAAAACTTGTCAAAATATTCAATAGTACTTAAACAATTTCCTCGATGATGTACATTTAAAGAATGAAAGTTAGTTAATGGTAAAAAGATTAGGGAAACTGGAAAAAACTAAGGTCTTCAGAGAGTATATCCTTAGAGGATATGAATCGTACGAGTTATATACTCAATTATCGATATCAAACATGGACGCTTTCATTTGGGCCAAAGCACTCGTATGTGTCCCATTTTGAGAAAAAGTGCTCGATGTGTCCCATTTAGTTGAAGAGTGTCATTTCTTGGCTCCATATAGCGAGCGTGTAGGAATGCCACTGGGTAAAAGAATTGTATTGGAGCACTGTAGCTAGTTTGGGTCCTCTGGTCTGATTTTTGGAGGATTTTTTAAATTTGTACATAGTACTTAACAGATATCGCGTTTTGAATTTTTTGTTGTATCTTGAGATAGAATGAATTTATAAGCGTAAATGTGTGGTGTGATGTGTCTCACTTTATTGAAGGTTGTCATTACTTGGTTCCAAATAGGGAGCGTGTAGGAAGAATACACAATATGAGTTAGTGTTTGAATATTGGCAGTAAGTATTTGGATCCTCTGTTTAAATTTTTGGAGTTTTTTTTGGTATATAGTACTTAATAGGTATCCCATTTTGTGTTTTTGTTGCGTACTGAGATAGAATGTACGTGAATGTGTAATTTGATGTGTCTCACTTTATTGAAAGGTGCTATTCCTCGAGCCCATAAAGAGAACATGTTTGGACATGGTCTCTACCCAATATTTGGATTTTGGAATAATGAAATTGCATGAATGCTCAATTAGAGGGGTTATATAGCTAAAGGGTGATGGAGGAATGTCGAGTACTCCATTACACCAACCGAGTCATTTGTATATATACATACATTATAATGTGTAATGTATAATATTACATTTAAGAATGAATGCGAGTGCTAAATTTTAACTTTAAAATGCATGCGTTCGGGGATGACTTAGCTGTTGGCAGCTCCTGGACTTCCCCTAACTTAGCGGGATTAAAAAATATAGTTGGTCTGACCCCTGGCTATCAATATCTCAGCTATTTGTTATGGATTCTTAAGAACTTGTTTTAAATTATTTGCAGTTTATTACAAGCATCAAGTTTATTGTTTAAAAGCATTTGTGGTTGGTATTCTTTTAACCAGGGATTCTTGAAATATTTGTTATTAATTTAAGGGAAGAATTTCATTTTAAGATAGGAAAATAAGGAGACGAAGCATGATTTTATTTGAGGAAAGACTCGTTTTCCGTGTTCCTCAAAATAACGCGAGCACAAAAGTGAATAAGCGAATCGAGATAGTGCGCCCTGCCTGGGGCGATGTTGTCGTTGACTTGCGAATGAAATGAAATCTGTGTAATTTGCATCCTTTGGGTCGTTTCGGACCACCTCAAGAAGGAGGAAGAAAAATGAAATGACAGCCGGCGAGCCGCGGAAGTCACGATTTTTCACGAAACCCTTTTCCAAAGTAACTTCACTTTTCTTTGTCTTGCAATGTTTACGGGTAAAATTGAAAACTACTTGTGCGGAGGGTTTCGGAACAGGAGTATCAAAAGCCTCTAATTAATTGACAGCCCCTTAAACTTGTAAATAATTAATCAGGTGGAAATTCATCAGATAATGCTGATAATGACGGCTTTATTACGATCCCTTCTATCCACGAACTTAAAGGGGCGGATATAACCAGTAATGTTTACTTCTGGTCCAAGTATATAATGACCATTTGAGATTGATTGATTTCCAAATTACTTCCCCTTAATTATATTTTCGGAAATAACCGACACTGTCTATAAGCCAAAAAATTAAGACAAAAAATTATTTAAAAAAATCCAAGTTTTTATACAAATTACAATAACTATTTTATAAATTAAGCCTTTTTTGAACCTGCGGGCTAGTGAGTAGCCAAGTCTAAATCACACTCGTTTATTCACAGTTGCTCATTCTATTGTTCAGTTGTCTTTTATGACTTACAATTTTAAAAATAGAAATTCTCAATTTTGACTGATTATCGTACTGACTAACTATTCAAATATCGTGAGATGCGGTCTGTTGTGACGTAGGTATCAGAAAAACATTTTCTTTATCGTGCCAACGTTTCGATCTTTTATTGAGATCATCTTCAAACACTTTGAGCCCTGAAGATGATCTCAATAAAAGATCGAAACGTTGGCACGATAAAGAAAATGTTTTTCTGATACCTACATCACAACAGACCGCATCTCACGATATTTGAATAATTATCCGTTAACGGTCACTAATCTCTACACATTTCTACTGACTAACCATGCTTTAAGTTGAACAAATCGGCTGAATTTATGAACATCAATTTCCTCCAGTTTTTCTGACTTTTGGATGCTTGAACATATTACATTTTACTGTTTATTTATAATAATTCATGGTTTTGGTTCCACTCTGAAATTACTATTTTTAGTCATGTCACTGGCCTGCAATACTCTTTTAACTTAGGGAAAACATGTTGCAAAGAAGAAGGGGTTTCAATCACGCTAACAAAAACATCGGTTTTCTCTTAAACAAGGAAATGATACTAGGAGAACTTAAACCACTTGTTTTGAATGGAGCTGTAACTCCCTTCTCTGAAGAAGTGAACTATGTGGTCTTTGACCAAAGAATTTATCGAAATTAGTAAGGAAATAAGACTGAGAACCAAAATTGCCATTAATAGTCGTAAACATCTTTATGGGAAGCTAGGGACCAATCCAAAGCCGACCCAATGGTAATATATAGAGGTTGTTAGACCCATGATAACCTAAAGACGGGGGTCAAAGATATTAGGATCCTCAGTATTGATGATGAAGACGACCGCCATTACTGTCCTGTTTATCTTCCTGAATCTACCACCACTACACATCTTCATCCAGCACAGGCTAGAACCACTAATCTCAGGCTAATGGATGGACAGGCATAAATAGAACGATACGCGTAAGAGGTTTAACTAATGCTCTGGGAGGAACTTCAGGCATGTTCAGGATTTGCAAGTTGACGTCATGACTCCTGAAATTAGACAGACATGTAGGAAAAGATCTCAGTTAACTATGGATGTTATATGAATGGCAATTATTGCCACCGAGTTTCAGGAGCGTATATATTCAAAAACTAACTAAGGACTAGTTCTATTCACATAAAAATTGGGCAATATTACATCGTGGTGTGTATTACCAACAAAAACCATGTAGAGTCAAAATAGGAATCTACTCAATGTATGCTCAAGCAGAGCGAAAAAAGCAGACACCTCATTTGGATCGCATGGAGGTCTGTCCGACCGTCGGTTTAACAACAAAGCTTATATTGGACATCAGGGCACACGGGGCAGAGAACGAACAGATCAATAAATTAGCGATACACGATGAGGACATATATCCATAACGTGGATATATTAGACAATGGGCTGTCCTCTCCGTCAATGGGACTGTATTTCAGGATAGAGATATGAGAAGGTTTTATTAAAGATGTCACAGAAACTAACGGCTGAACTAGTAAAATAAATGACATGTAAGGTCTAGGAAGAGGAGGAAGCAAACTCGGGGGGCATATGTGTAGACTCGCAGGAGAAACAAGCCTGTGCAGATCGCCAGAAAGACAAGGACATCTGTTGGGGCTGAGGTCTAATTCAGGCTGAGGTTCTTACTCCTGGGAGACAAAACGTCAGGCCATAAAGGATAAACAAACACGAGAGACCTTAAAGGTTTGGAATCTCATAAAAAGGCTTAAACATAAGGAAGAGCTCTAGATAACAGTGGAAACACCAGAGAGGTCAATATTGGTCGCGGTACGTAAGATGACGTAATAAGGCCGACTCCTTTAAACCTTAACCTTATCTGGGGTGTTGTAAAATTTGTTGAATAAGTTTTTATACCAGTGGTAAAGTTTGACATAGCGAGGACAGGCAGACCAAATTGCTTGGATATATGATATATATTAAGCACATTTTTCTCAAGAAAAAAAATTCATGTTATTATTTTACTAGAAAAATATGTGTAATAAGATCTCAGATGACCTTTCGACCAGGAATCTACCAATTGGACATACAGAAACCTGAACGGTTTATTTCGTTGAAATAAAAAGTTGGCAGCTTGTGCAGTTTCCAGTGTAAAAAATGTACAAAGCGAATTGAAACTCAAGGTTTCCCATTTAGTATAAAACAAAAAACGCTTTCGTTAGCAAGCAGACATCTATATGCTAATATATAAAAACAATGGTGCTGTTTTTCGTTTTTGACAGGAACCCCGCTGTCATCCGGTTGGTTCTTCGGATCCGTGTTCGCGCTGAGTGCTTAACCGTTGCTGGTAGCTATTAATACAACTACTGTCCATTGTTCGGACGGGGGTGTGGTTGCTTGTTGATCGGCGTTGGTGTAGACCTTGACATTTGTCCGACCGGTCTTCCGTCAAGGACGGCTCCTTCGCCCAGTAAACCTACCGCCGCGGATCTCGGCCCGAACAAATCAGGAAAAAGAGCCTCGGAAGGACACCAAAGGATTTGGTAATTCTTCTTTTTATATATATTGTACACTCGTCCTATCCTTGTTTTATTTACGGTGGTAATAAACTTTATGGTAGCCCTATGTCTTGATTATGTCCCATTCATCGAGGATTATCTTTTCTTCTCTTCAATCGCAATTTTTCTAACTAGGGCCATTCTGGGAAAGTATGATCTCATTTTCGTTATACCTGATAAAGTAATGACAACAGCATCTATTTTCTTTTAGTTTTCTGCACCTAAGCACAAAATAAACAGAATAAATATGGAGACTACAGCGATTCTTAAAACTTTACAGTAGTACAGAGTACCAAACATGATGTTAATCGGCAAAACGTGTTCTTCGGCCCTCTCAATACGACACAAAAGAATAGCACAATTATGTAGGAAACAAACAATAAAGACGTTGGCGCGATAAAGAAAATGTTTTTCTAAAACCGACATCACACCACACCTCATCTCATGATCTCCGAATAATCATCGACTCACGGTCACTAATCACCAAACATCCTTTAAAATATGAGTCAGGATATTTAGGGTTGTTTTTGAAATTTTGAAATTGAACTGGGTCTGAGCTCGTGGACACTTTTTCTCCAAAAAAGGTAAAAATTTGAAACTAGATTTAAAAAATATTAAACACCTAATTTTTTGGTAGATTCATTGTCTTATGAGAAATTCACCCAGTCCATCAAATAGGACACCCTGTATACAATAAATAATGTTTGGTTTTGTCAGGTACAATAAATGCTTAAAGCTTTATGCCTAAGACCACATCCCTGGTCCCAAAACATCCGTACTTAATTCTGGTTTCCTAATTAGAGTGAATTGTTTGGTAATGTTTGGTTTGAAGATTAAATTTGGCCAAATACTAACACATCTTGATCGAATGTCCCGAAAGAGGTGGCTTTTCGTTTTTGAAGGCCGCCGAGTCGTCTTCTACCCTATGCGATTTTCAGCTTTTTATTTTTTCGAAACAGAAAAAGAGGAAAGCCTCTGAAACGCAGATGTCCCGATGCAAGCACGGCCTTGGAGCCCACGCCTTTCTTCAACCTTTTATTCTCCGCGATACGGCGTTTTTTCGGATAATCACTTCGTCCTTCCATTCGCTCAAATGACAATCCTTTTCAAGCCGAGGGGTAGTGCTTTCTGGGCTTAATCGAGAGGGGTGATAAAAATGCAAAATTTTCTTCGATAGACGTCATGGCGGAGTGATTTGTCTTGTAAATCTTCCATGTAAACCAAGAAATCCGAAAGGTTTAATTTTTTTGTCTTTGTAATACCTCATGAATTTTGGAGTTTCATCGGACTTTGCGAGTTCAGTTCATTTTTCAGTTCTTGAAGCAGCCCTAAATTTAGCAACTATCCAAACCCGCATGATCGAAAAAAAGGAAAAGTTGGAACTTGATAACAAATTATGAAGATAACTTTTTGCAGCAGTGTGCCTTGAACATGGGGGTCAAAGTCATTACAGCCGAGGGCGGTCAGAATCCTCAGACTCTCAGAGACTAGTCTGAATGAGAACGACCGCCACTACTAACCTGGATATCCTCCTGAATCTACCACTACTACACATCATCATCCAAGTGGAGGCTAGAGCCATTCATAGGCTAATACATGGACAGGCATACACGCATAAAAAGGAGCAGTTATTGCTTCGGGAGGAATTTCAGGCATAGTCATGATATGCAAGTTAAAGTCACGACCCCGAAATTCAAATTTGATAACAGTTATCAAATTAGACCAACCGATAGAGCAGACCTTGAGAAAAAGATCTCAGTTGGTGCCGATTAAATCTGATATACTATGGAAGAAAATTATAAGTGCAAAGTCAACTGTTACTTTCGAAACTACGAGCGCCATGTGATTAATAAAATCAGAATTAAAACTTATATAGAAATAGTATTAATCGGTTTAGATTTGTTATAATTTAAAAAAAAATTTGAGGAAAGAAATTCTTCCTAAGGAGTTACATGACTTGGACTGCACTACTTTTGACAAAATATGTTATAATTTATAAGCATATATTTATAGACGCCAGTCCATGTACGTTTCGGGGTAGTCTTGAACTCTATAAAACGTTTTTGAATCTCTTTTTACCAGCCGCATTTCAATACGAGACGCAGACACGTTATTATTTTTTCAAAAAATTTCTTCCTGGATAAATCGCGTTTCAGTCAGAAGAAAAGGAACCGGGATAAACCTTGGAAGCGATTATGTTTATTTTTCGCGACGTCGATTAGCCGTCCTTTCTAAAGTATGATGCAGGAGGAATGGTTTCACAGGGAAAAAATTTCAACCGCATTTTTTCATTGATGAACTTTTCAAATCAAAAAATACAAAAAGAAATTATACAGAAAATATAATTGAGAGACACACCAAAGGAGTGGACTATTGATAATATTTTGCAATATAAATAATTAACCAGCCAAAGGCGAATTTGTACTTCTTCTACGACCTTGCAGACAAAATTAACACCACTTACATTTTAATGGATTACTACTAATCCGTTTCCTTATCCGAAACTTCATACCGACCTCACGATCCACCGAAACCCTACTGCTCCTGCCTTCTCTACATTCCCATCCTGAAAATCAGCATGGAAGATTATTTGTGAACCAGAAGGGAAAAAACATGTCCTGGAAGATTATTTATACCCCAGAAGGGAAAAAACATGTCTCCTGGAAAATTATTCATACAAGAAGGGAAAAACATGTATTGCAAGATTATTTATACACTAGAAGGGAAAAAATGTCCTGGAAGATTATTTATATACCAGACGGGAAAAAAACATGTCCTGCAAGATAATTTATACACCAGAAGGGAAAAAAACATATCCTAGAAGATTATAGATATACCAAAAGAGAAAATACATGTCCTGGAAGATTATTTATACACCAGAAGGGGAAAAAACATATCCTGGAAGATTATAGATATACCAAAAGAGAAAAAACATGTCCTGCAAGATAGTTTATACACCAGAAGGGAAAAAACTTGTCCTGGATGATTTCTAATAAATTTTGGTAATTCTGTTTGTCTGGAAAAGACGGGTTTAAATAGATGATCTCTTGACTTCATGGAAATAGCTGATTTTTTTTCGGTTTTTGACAACCTTTTCGACCAAAATTGTTTCTTTGGGGTAAATAAGCTAGCAAAAGAGTTTACAAAATAGCATTGTATACAAGCTCGCAAAAATATTGATATCAAGAAAATTTGGATTCAAAAGTTATTGTGAATGACCGTACATGTTTGGTCACAGTTTGTAAAACACTTGCCAAGTTGGCCAACCCGGGGTCTTAGTAAACGAGCGTGCTTTAAGATTGTGTGAATTAGACGTGGCCATGAATTGCCAGATTGGCAAACCTACATCCTTAGAAATGGCTCTCAGACGCGGTGATCCAACATTATGCCGATAATTTTCAAAAGAGTTTGCAATATTGTATCCCAGTCAGTTTCATTTTTCAAGGTTTCCCAGTAGAAAGAGTCTCCTCGAATGGGGTTTTCCCTTCTCAAAAGACACCGCATAATGACAATCGATTTTTGAAAGATGTGATCGAAGGATTGCAGACTTTTCTAAGGGGTTTGCATAAGAGTGCAAAGTACGGCTGGGCCATATTGTGGAAAGAAAGCGATCCTTTTTTTTTTCTTTCTCCTATTATATCCTCTTTGGTAAGAGGGTCGGCTGTGAACAAGGATTGTCCGGTATTTTGGTCAAACGGCCAGGGGAAAGGTTGGACGACTGAGCAAGGACGTTTTGGAAAGTGAAAGCCCGCATCTACGCACTTAGTCCTACATAACTAAACACAGACTTTTACTCATTCTTTTACAACAGAAAAATCGATCGATTCATGCCCAGCTTAATACAACTTTGTTTGTTGCCTTCAACTTAGACCCAAAAAAATTTTTTTTTACCGTTCCCATAAATTGGTAGCAATTAAACTAATGAAATTAGCCACTTTAAGCGAGCATTAGCAAAATAGCTTGCATTAGTTAATGTGTATCGTGTTATTTGCACAACTTTGTCCTCAGCATTAAGTAAAGATCAAGGCTAAAGAAAACATAATATAAAGTTCAGAGCGCATTTTTTGTGCAAACGAGATGCAATGATTTTACTTCAAACTGACACTTCCTTATGATAAGCAAAGAGTAAAATGTAATAAAAATCCACAAATGGATAATTCATTAAAAAAAAAATTGAACAGAAATCTTATTAAATTCGCATGCCAGTAATTTACAAATTTATGTGGCTGTTAGCCAAAGTGATAACATAAAATTTTTTTTTACATGAAAATATTTAACAGTTTGGAGGTTTTGCACAGTCAAAATTTAATTTGTCTCATTTTACACTCTAGTAAACATGGTTCAAATCATCGTCTTAGTTGATACAATTTAGAAAGATTTGTACATTACTTTTAGTAATTTGTTTTAGTACCTTTGGTAAAAAAGCATGCATTGTGTTATATCAGATGTTTCTGTGATCTGAAAGTAATTTTTATCTTAACTAAACATTATAACACAGTCTTTAATTGTAAATTTACTAATCAGAACGAGCCTGATTTTGTATCCATGTTGGCCAAATGGTTTTTTTTAAGATAGCGCTGTTTGTTAGTCACGTCCTAAGACAAATTGTACTGTGATAATTGTGCGGCAGTAAATTGTGATTAGCGTCAAAGAGTCGATTAGAGCAAAATTAAAAATTAAAAAAAAAAATTAGTGGAAATAATATGGGAAGGTTTACGGAAGTAAGGAAGACTCGAGTTAACCACTTCGTGAAGTTGAAGGTGGCTGATAACATACGAAGATACATTTTTGTTCTCTGGAAAATTCAATTACTTAAAAATGAACTAAACTAATTTAGAGGCTTTATTTTCAAAATGTAACTTACCTCCGTTCGGATTATAAAAAAAACTGATAAATTTGAACGATTGCCCCAGTTTTGTACTATTCACAAAGTATTATAAATTTTTTAAAGGGCCGTATCAACGAGCGTACGAAAAATGTTTTTGTTGACTGCGGTTACCGAGGGGTTACCTTAGTTGCTGGTTCGTTTCCCACTGGTGCCATGGATTTTACTCCAACGGTTCCGTTGTTTACCCGTTGAAAAAGCGCATTTGGGAGATTTTGGGGTCGAATTCAGTCAGTTGAGATTTGGAATTTAATTTTAGTGCCTTCTAAAAAAAAATGCTTCATTTGCGGTAGGAAAAATGATGTTATGAACGAAGTACACGAACATAACTCGTTGAAATTTAGCACACTTATTAACCTAGTGATGTCTTAAGTTGATATTTTATTTAAAAGTCTCAATCCCGCAAATGCCGTAAAGTTAAGCTTGCTGCTTTGATGTTTGGACGTTACAGCTTGTTTACAATAGAAAGGTGCTCATAACACACCCTTAAGATACACCTTTTTAAACTGCATTTACCTTCCAGTAATTAATGCTTAATTTAAGTTGGAATGATTTTTTTTACGAGGATTCCCAACAGCAGAGGTCATATAAACCCTCAGGGTGCTGGTGTTTTTGAAAAAAAGCTGTTTGTTTAAATGTGTTTCCTCTGTGTGTATATAATTATATAGCTCTATATAATTTATTTTAAGGAGTTTTAAATGTGAGCTACTCTTTGGGCTGATTGATTAAAATCGTCAAGATTGATGGCTGGATACATTCTTTTTTCTTTTATTGAAATGCGGTTTTTAACTTTTTAAGTCAGATTTTTCAAAAAAAAAAAAATTATAATTGGATATTAAGACGAGTTTGGAGGTTGCGGGATTTTGTTATCATGATGCTTTCCGCCATCGTACCAGATTCTTGGGAAATGTATGCTGCATTAGAAATGTCACACTGATGATGCGGAATTGCGGAAAACTGACAGACAGTAGGCTGGCCTAACTGGTAATGACCAAATTACAGGTTCATCACACCGCAGAGTACAGGAGAAAATCGTACGATGTTTCTTTTATGTACGTTTTGAATTTTTTGCACAGCTTGAAATTTAGGTTTGTTTTAACCTTTCCACAAGGTATTGGTCGAGATAAAAAAAGTCAGTGTCACGAGCGGGATTCGAACCCACGACCTTCGGCTAAACACGCCGTTGCTCTACTTGACTTCGATCCACTTTGACACCAACTTCCCATCTCAAACCTACCTTTCGAATTTTCCCTCCTATTTTCCATTTTTCAAATGACGTGTAATCTTTTCGAAAAAAGTTATTTGGTGAAACGGACCACGAAATTTAATGGTTTTACTTTAATCATTATTTGAGGATTCATGGAGTGTAAATGTTTCATCCTTGTACCTCACCTAATAGGTCTTTTTTTTACAGTTCTATGTTAGTAATATGAATTTCACATTGCCATCATATTTTTTTTTGCTTGATCTTACATATAAATATAAATTTGAATAAAATCAGAAAAAGTGTGAAAGATGACGTGTTTCATCCGATCGCTCTGACTCATTGATTTGCACGTCAGGAAGACAAATTCTAACTGAAATTATCCGAAAGTTATTATCTTCCAATTATTTCGAGGAAATGCATTTGGCTACCTGTAAATTTCCTTACGGATTCATGTCATGTTCCGACTGGAATAGCTCGGTTGGGCGCGGTGGCTGGCAAGGACGTTCGCGTCCTCTCCTTTTATTTTTCTAAAGGGGGAAAAGCAATTTTTGCTCGTAATTGAACTGTTCTGTAATTAGGAGAGTCGGGGACGTCCTTGGGAACAAATCTTTACTAAACAGTTACACATCATTTTTAAAAAGCCTATGTTAAAACCTATTATCAAGTCCAACAATCAACTTGAAATGAGAATTATGAGTCAACTTCACTTCCTAATGTTTTAGTCTTGGAATTATTTTTAACAAATTTAAAAATTATAGACGACAGGAGTGTATTATTATAATCTGAAGTAAAGATGGCAAAAAAACGTTTAATTATAAACTTACTATCAAACCGCGCCTGATATTTTTTACGATTGGACAAATATTGTTTTTTCAAGGTAGCACAATTCGCTATATGGTCACGTCCAACAGGCAAATTATACTGTGATAATTGTACAGCACTAAACGGTGATTAGAACCGAATGTTTTGTGCAATCAGAGGAAAAATTAAAAAAACTTTTATTAGGTGAAAATAATACGGGAAGGTGTACGGAATTAAGGAAGAATCAAGTTAACAACTACCCTAAGACAGGTTGAAAGTGAAGGTGGAGTTTATTTTTATGTAGAAGAGTCGGACGCCTAACACCTGTACTTGAACCAACAAATAAGCTCGGATATTGCCCAACACTTCGAACGGAACACACAAAAGGCAGAAACAGATAAGAAATCAATTATGAAAAATACTGGTATAATAAGAGAACGATTTTTCCAATTTAAAAACATGTGTTGAATTGAAAATTGTGAGTTCAAATGACAAACAAAATTTTTACTGGTGAGAAAAAAATAACAACCCCATTAGATTTCCTGGTCCGATTATAACTCATTTAAATTAATTAATCTTTATGTAAGGTATTGGTTGAGATTTAAAAAAACAGTATCACGAACGGGATTCGAACACACGACCTTCGGCTAAATACGCCGCTGCTCGTATCTCAACTCAATTCGAAAAGTGGGGGAGGTTGATGTCCGAATGGATCGAAGTCACGATAGCTCGGGTGGTAGAGCAGCCGTGTATTTAGCCGAAGGTCTTGGGTTCGAATCCCGCTCGTGATGCTGTCTTTTTTATCTCGACCGATGCCTTACATAAAGAAAAATAACATTGTCTAAAAGTAACCTTACTGACATACATTATATAATTTAACCTATAGGATATTCATCTGTTTCTAGAATATTACCTCGGTCACTTACAGAGAATTTGAAAGACCGACATACGTGATTTTTTCATATTTCTGATGCAGAAAAGAAAAACAAGATATACATTGCGAACGATTTCGGGGTTGGACTTTAGAAAGAAAAAGATGTGAGAAAATTGGTTTGCATTTAAAAAAGCAGATTAGTGTGTAACAACAATGATCATACATTTTTAATTGTTCTTGGAAACAATGTTTTTTTATTATGTACAATTTCTAAAACATGGGTTTTTTGTACATTTGATTCGATTACTTTATTCTGGATTAAACTCGCTAGGGCTTTCTTTTCGTACGGGCAGAAAAGTTTACATCTTCTTGATTTCACATGGTTTTTTAAGCTCCTACCCTCCAAAATGCATATCAGCGACTGGAAAAAAATATAAACTGCTCAAAAATGAATAGGGATATCTGTAAATTATTCTTAATCAATCATCTGAACCGAAACCTTACATAAAGATCAATTATTAACCGAAGGGAAGTTATTTGGTAGATCGGATCACGAACCCTAATGGATGAAAAAAAAAAAAAAGAAAAAAGAAAATGCGAACTAAATACAAATCAATGTTGATCCTAATTTTTAGTAACGAAGTTACTTAAGAATAGTAAAATTTTTTTTTAAAGAATAGTAAACCATTTCGCGTCTTTTCCCCATTTTAAACCAATTGTATTCTCTTTATCTATCGAAGGGCGTCATCTTGAATTCAAAAGGTTGTGGGTTTGGATGGGGAGTTGGTGTCCGAGTGGCTCCAAGTCACAATAGTTCAAGTGGTTAGAACAGCCGTGTATTCAGCCGAAGGTCGTGGGTTCGAATCCCGCTCGTGACACTAGCATTGAAATCAAAACCTTACAGAAAAAGGTACTGAAAGAAGTAATTTGGCCAATAGACCATGAAAAATAATGGGCACATTTATATATCACATTATGTGGTAGTAAACTTCTTTCAAAGTAACTATAATGTTTTTAATCACCGGGGTTGAATGTGCAACTTAAAACTATCCAAGTCAAGAGATTAACGAATACATTTATACAAGCTTACTTTAGGGAAGCACTTTACTTCATCAACCGTCACTCGACTCGTTTGCGTCGTTTTTAATTTTACCTTTTTGTGTAATTCGAGTGGAAACTCACTCGGAGCGTAAAATTGCGTTCAACAACATTCGAGCTATCGCAATTTTAATTCGAGAAAATTACAGCACGCAGAAGTCGGTTCGGTCTCGCCGTGTCATTTGATCGTTGACGACCTCCTGGCCTTGGAGATCACCGAGCTGGATCGGGCCGGCCGAACGGATTCCGACCAATACAGTATCAATTAGCGTTATGCCTGTTTTCTAAGCTCAACGGTCTAGGAAGGATCTTCAGCTGTAAAGCAGGTACTGTTTAAAGTTTGAACTTCCAATTGGAATGGTGTGCCAATAGAATCAACGGATCTAACGACTGTAAACAATTGAACAACAGCATAAAGTTGAGATGGGAAGTCGGTGTCCGAGTGGATCGAATTCAGGATAGCTCAATCGGTAGAGCATCGGGGTATTTAGACGAAGTTCGTTGGTTCGAATCCCGCTCATGACACCGACTTTTCTATCTCAACCAAGACCTTCATACAAAAGAATAATTAACTGAAAACAATGACCTTTGTAACAATAATAAAGATATCGCGCATAACTAACGTGAAACATTAGTTTTATTTGGTTAACCGGCATGATTCGGTCGTAAATTTCCCCCCGATCTAACAAAGGCAGAATAGGATATGCAAATATTTGCACATGATATGCAAATGGTTTTAACAACCAATTCGCCACTAAACATCCTCAAAATGAGACAGTATTTTCAATCAAAAACCATTTGCTATTTTCGGAAAGAAATTGTCATAATTGATAACCGGTTTACGTTCAGAAACAGTATTAATATTTCACAATGATATTTCGAAATAAGACCATTTACAGTGAAATACCAACAACACAATATCGTAAATTTCTCTACGGCCCGTTATGGCGAATTTTTTTAACCTGTTCGCCAATTTATTTTGCAACTTTTCAACATTTGATCTTATAAAGTAGGTATGAAGATCATGTGGGTTTTGCAAGGGTTAAGTCGTAATAAAAATGAAAGTAATGCCAATCTGTACTTTAATAAGGTATATTATCACACATTCCTGCAACTTTAAATAAAATTAAATCTTCTGCATTGAACTGTTTCGGAGCAAACGAAACCATTTTTATTTAATATGAAATGTCATTTTTATTAACCAACTGACTTTTTTTCGTAGGTTTTCCATTTGAAGATAGTATTTGATGTTGTAATTCGCAGGATGTATTGATGAATGTATGCTTGAAAATAAATTAATTATTTAGTTCAAAATTAGCGAGACTGGCTGATAACATGTTACTGAGTATACTAACGACAAACCAAGTTTTCTTGTTTTGCCTTGGATAATGAGCTATCGGACAAGTGACGCTTGTTGACTAAAAAACTTTGGTGAGTCAGAATCGTTTGCGTTGCAATCTCGAATAAAATTTGTTGAATATGTCTAATCGAAATGATCATTGCGTAAGACATGTTGTGATCACAACCATTTTCCAAACTACATTTGTTTTTTGTAGATTTGTCATTTCAAGGTCTATTTTGATATCGATTTAACGTTTTATCATCAAGACAATATTGACCGAATAGTCACTAGTAGTCACTTTTTTTTTAGCCGGACGTGGAAATGGAGTTATTGGCCAATTAACGTCTTGCGAGATGAACCATCCACATCGTCTGGCTGTCAAGGAGACTTTTAAGCAGATTTTTTATTAAGGTCTGCGAGATGTCCTACTGTCCTAACCTCGTTGGTTTGTTCCGTATGTCGAGTGCTATAAAGTTGATTAAAACTAAAATGCTAAACTAAGATAAAATTGAAGACTATAAGCATATCAGAATGATAAGAAACGACCAAAATATAGGCTGTTTTATAGAAATGTTTTTCGAAGTTTAATTTGATTTGATCTTAACATAGTGTACTTAGAACTTATCTCAGTCACATTTCACCTAGTATTATATATTAAGTTTCTCTGCTAGGCATGAAAAAGTTGTGACATTCCACGCACTGTTGTTCTTATGTTGTGATGGTTATGAACTTTTATTTTGGCATCATTCTGATCTTCACCCTGGACTGTCTGACTAGTTGTGGGAATAGCCATCTCCAGGCTACTGGGATGTTGTACAATTAGCTGAAAAGGGCAACTGCAAAAAGACCTAATTTACAAAATTTCTAAAATCAATATATAAGATATGATTTTTCATTTCGAACGTAGCCCAGAATGATGGGAAACGACAAAAGTACAAACTTTTACGGTGGATTCAATATTTTGAGTTTTATTTTGTTATAAATTTAACATTTTTCTATGAAAAGGAATTAAATTTCCTTGAACAGATACGAACAGGCGACCCTCGATAGCTAAGGAGACCTGATAAGCTGACAGTGAAATTTCTTTTCGAAACCTTCGAGGTTATGTACCTCTATTTTTTTCAGTAATAATAAACCCAAGGGAGAATGGTATGCTGTTAAAGTAAATGTTTACATTATAATTTTGTAATTTAGTTAACACCACTGAAGATGGCGGATTGATCACACGCGTCTGACGGACAACTGGAAGAAGGCAGGAAATATACAAGATAAACAGCGTGCTGAAATAAAACGTCGATCCTTTAAATGTAGATATCACGATGAATCTTTAAAAGGTTTCCAACCAGGGGCCGTTGAAAGTGGAAGCAGATAGTAATTGAATGAAAGGTTGCATGCAAGCTGACTCGTTAAACTCAAGTGAATCCTTCCATCACACATTCGTGGAAAGAGTGAAGTTTCAAAATAAATTCTTTCGCCTCTACGTATATCATACTGAAAGTTGTTTTACAACAGGTTTTAATTCTGGGTTTGTTTAATTTCTTTTCATGTAAACACGCTGGGCTATCAGAAAATCGAAGCTGTGGAAAAAGAAAACTTTTTCTATCGGGTGGCACAATTACCTCATCTATTTAGAAACTGCCACCAATCTATTGTTTGTGTTAACTCTCAAGCTGTACTTTTCTTTTATCCTGAAGACGCTAGGTTCTCCAGGCTCTAGACTTTTCAAAATGAACTCACTTAGCTCGATCAGAGATTTCTTGGTACCCTACATGGAAATCACTGTTCGCGAAATATGGTTTGCCACCGGAGTTGCAATGTCATTTAACATTGAGGTTTTCAGCGAGCGCACCTGGCACGAATTATAACACGATTAGATTCTCAAGTTAAGAGCTTAAGTTCATGAGAACAAGACTTACCTCCGCAGACGGAAAATCTGCTTAACCGCGACGTTCCGTGTAGAAGCCCATATCATTCTGCTTGTCCCTTCCGAGGGGATGGGCTAACATCGTGCAGTTAACCAGTGCCGCGCATAAAGGGATACTAAAAAAGCGATCGAAACGCATCGACCAAGACTTCCAGGAACTCCCTAGAGAGAGAAGATCTCTGTGAGTATAGGTGCTTCGCCAGCGTCAAAACCTCCGGATGCGCTTCGGCCGCAGTTTCGATTTAAATGGAACCTCAACCACCCCCTACAGACCATGCCGTCAGTAAAACCAGCCCAATGGGGCACCACCGAAAAACATCCTCGAAATATAGTATTGCCTTCTCCCTGTCATTGGAATGTCACTAATTGGAGCACACATTTTCCGGCAATCAACATACGGATTAATTCCCAAAACTGTAGTGTATGTGCTGATAGTGGCAAGAGCTCGGCGCACTTTCATTATATAAAATGTTAAGTGGTTTTCCAGCGTTGGCTTTTTAAAATGCGCTGCGAGTTCTTCAGCTGAACTCGGTCGTGTTGAATAGAGGTGACCATGGTTTCTGTTCGCATGCCTTCGAATCTGTTTTTCATTTATTGGCCGGATTTTCAATTCGGGTGGGATTCGATTTGTCCCATCTAGACTGCTTCGGTCGGTCAAGGGATGAACTTCAGGGTTTTTTGGAGGGTTCAAGAACTAAGTCTATGGTAGGGTTATGAGGCAGGCTTGGAATTATAGATAAGAGCTGATAGAAGAATTTAACACGGCTACCTCCAGCAGACGGACTTTTTGATCAATTGTCTATTGTATTTTGGTTAACACATTTGGATGAACTTCCATGCGAGAGGTTGGTGCATCTTATTAATCTCAGCTGAACTGTATTGTAAATGAACAATCAATCGTCCCGCTTTGAGAGCAAATCACGAACAAAAATGCTGCCTCTTAAATTTCTGACGTGACGTTCAACGAACCCAATTATAGAGATGTCGAACGATCCAAGTTTCTACAAATGGGTAATACCGTATATCATGGAACGTTTTCCATTTAGTATTTCCACCGGCAGGCGTTGTCCGTCCTAGGTCTTCCTTTTAAAAATTTATAAGCTCGGCTAACTAAAATTGGCATGCCCGCTCAATAACAGCACACTCCCCAATACTGCGCATTTTTTTTACATATGCATTTTACTTTTTTTCGTGCCACTATATTTTTGTTTTCCTCCCATTATTCCTGCTGTGATAGTAAGACAGAATGGAAGTAATAATGAAACATAATTTGCAAAAATGTAAATTAATGAGAAAGGTGTGGTGATTAGTGACCGTTAATCGATAATTATTCAGAAAGGTAAACAAAAAATCTCCTTTTTACTCACTATTAAATTAATGTAATGTTGGCCCTTTTCAAGAACCTCAAATGTTAATCTTCAGACGACAACACAAAACAACTTGACTTTTGATAATGAATAGAAAGGATGAACAAACCAAAATGACAGGAAACGGCCAAAAACTATCAAATAGCAGAGCTAAAGGGGACCTCCCACAATTTAAAATTATATTACAAAAATGGGACTTTTTTGTTGAATAATTTTAGATTTTTCCCCGGGGTCACCGATGTCTATAGAATCCGTTTCTTTGACTACGACCTAAAAAGTCTATTTTGGAATTGATCCTTCTTTATTTCCATATCCGGAAAGTTGACTTCCGTTAAGCCAGTACTTTCTAGCTTTCGTCTTCGCTATTTTCCATAGGTATTCATTTCACATTTCCGAATTGGGCTTTGCAGCCGCATGAGATTTGCTCCCATGTTTCAGCCTTATCATACAAAACAGGCAAAGGTTTCTGTAACAGTTTTTCATATTTTTTTCCTTAATTTTGCCTTCTGTGAGAGAGTTCAATTGTCGTTTTCATGATGCAAAAAATGCAGCTTGGCTGTCTTCTCACGTGTACATCTGTGAAATTTCTTGTGAGCGTTATATGCAACAGTTTTTTCATGGGTCTCTGATTTGAAAATTGATGACGTGGGGGTTTAGAATTTTTGCTAGGTGAAAAACTTGTGCATTTGATTCCTCTACATTTCTTTTGTTCCATTTTGAAACCATCTTTATCCCATAATATGATCCTATTAGTTTCAGGGGCTTTATTCTTCCAAACATAATTATTCGGAGACCGTAAGTTGCGGTCTGGTGTAACGTCGGTTTAGAAAAAAATTTCTTTTTGCGCCAACGTTTCGATCTTTATTGAGATCATCTTCAGAGCCTGGGGTTTATAAACAATGTTTAAATTTTACAAATACGTATAGGATGTGATAAAATGAATTTATACAATGCTAGAAATTTTAGATTAAAAAAATGAATTTATGTAATACTAGAAAAGTTTAGATTAATAAAATTTACAACTAGAAAATTTTAGAATAAAAATTGTTTTTCTAAATATTTTAGTTATTCTAAATAAAAAATAAAGGTCCTGTCAAAATTTGGTTTTAATTTAATTCTGTTTTTGTTTTTGTAACCATTTATGTACCTTATTTAAAAAAATCCTTTTGAGGATTTTTATGACAGTTCAGTGTTATCCAACTATCCACATCCCTCTGTAATGTGAAGTCACGCCTAGAAACACATGGACATTTTTGATTTTGTGTCTTATTTTCCAGTGTTTTTGGTCTGATTGTGCACAGCCAGTAGGTTTTTTTATATTTTATATTGTCTTAATCAATTTTAGAGCGAATGTTATAAATTTTCACTTAAATCTTGGCGAAACTACATCGGTTCGTTTCGATAGTTTTCCACGTCAAATCAATCACGGGTTGAAAAGAGAAGAAAACACGATAGATGGGGGGTCAAGCCGAAACGCGTCCGACCAATAAGCCACAAGATTAGGCGGACCGGAGAATATCAGCAATAACCAAACATCTGACAACGATTGATCTCTTCTCAGAAAATCCCACCAAACGTTCAAACAGGAGTGTATGAATGGTATGAATTTTTTAATTATTTCGAACAGAACAGAGAAAATTATTTAAAAAAAGGATATTTTGAAAAAGTGATTTATCTTTAATCATTTTAACATATTTTACAAACGTTTTGTGATTTGTATTGTGTCTTTGTTGTGTTAAAAGCTCAAATAATTTTACCTGGCAAAATTGTAGTGCGTTGAGCCTATTCATTATTGAAATGTTTAAATGTTTTCCGTGGAAAAACAATGCCCGTTAAAGGAATGTACAGGAAAAATGTACCAAACAAACAGGGACGAAAGTTCCGTTTCCTTTTGTAAATGACAGATGGTGCACTCACCGAATGGATCGTTTGAAAATTTTCCCCCTACGTCTAAGGAAAAACCCGATGCGGTCGCGATTATTACCTGAAAAAATAAACAGAAAATTAAAATTAATTGGAATAATAGTAACGCATTCCGCTTCCAAAAATATTAAAGATTAAAACCATGGTGAAATGGTTTGGACATGGTTTTATTTATGTATTATCAAGTACTGTACAACGTCACTTCCCAACATGTACGACCAGTGGTTTCAATATATTAATTTCAAATACAGTATAAAGAGTGTATAAAAATCGCTGGGCTCGTAAACTGGAAATAACCCTAGAAAACTGTATCAGGTTAAGAAAAGTTTACGCATAGATCATACAAGAATAACGCACGGGCACCTTTTCAATTGTAGAAGGCTTGACGTATACCGACTATATTTTGGATCTGTGAGTTGCCTTGGTGCATGGCAGCGGGCACAGATCGCTGTTCCGGTACCTCAGAGCTACAGGGATTTTAAATGCATATAGTGTTTTATCAGCGCTTGTGTTGGGTGTATGTTAATTTATTGGAAATAATGTAATTTAACCCCGCCCCGAAGAATATTGATTACGCTAGGGTGAGCGTGAGGTGTCTGTTCTGCAGTTGACAATTTGAGGTACAAACCACGTTATTTCAGGATATCGACGTACCGTATAACAGCAGAGAATCAGTAATCAGATCTCGGATCTCTCTCAGTAATCAGATAAACAGAAAAATGTGAAAAATCAGAAAAAGAAAGAAAATACGTAGAAGATAGGCGATGACTTCTTCTTTTTGTCGACCCATGAACCCCTTTTATATAAATATAAGATTTTGTGGAAATAGCTATTTTTATTGTTATATAACTTACTTTAGATGCTTATTTCAATATGGGTAATTCTTCTAATATATCGTGGTAATAATGAGTATAGGATATTAATAATGTGTTCGGGATCTGGTGTCTGGCCAGGCAGAGAAAGAAGTAGACACTGATTACTTACCAAGCTTCGGCCTTTACAAGACCATCATCAGGGCGGCATCCTATTTTGCACAATTACGAAAAACCCGACGACATGGGCTACGAGGACTCGAAGTACAAGAGAAGGTTAAGTTGAACTAAGACATGTTTTCTTCTGTTTTTTAAGGATAGTGGCCTCCCCAATAATGTAGTCCCGGTCGAAAAAGAAACGTTCCGTATTAATATTTATTTAGAAATCGTAAGATGCGATCTGGTGTGATGTAGGTTTCAGGAAAACATTTTCTTTATCGGGCACTCTCCATACTACACGTAAGAATGGCACAATTACACAGAAGGTGACTGAAGAACACTTTGAGCCCTGAAGATGATCTTAATAAAGATCGAAACGTTGGCACGGTAAAGAAAATGTTTTTCTGAAACCTACATCACACCAGACCGCATCTCACGATTTCTAAATAAATATCGATTAACAGTCACTAATTATCACACAGCTCTATTTTAATATTATACCAATATAAATTCTAATTAAATATGTTGGACAAGTTAGCACAATTAAAAATTGGAGTCCGATTTGTATTTATGTGTCCCAGCATATTTCATTGAATTTTAATTAAGAATAATATATATCACTGTAAAATGATGTAAACCCCTCGTTCACGAGTCCCAAAAAGGTATTGGACGTGTCTATGACGGGAATTGCTTTACTTTATTATAAATTACTCAAAAGCCAAAGAAAATGCCAAAGCTTAGCTTTATGTATTTATAGCTTTTATCGATTTCACGGAAAAAGGTTTCTTTAGTCGAGAACATTTTTATACAAAAACTCAATTTCAAATCGTTTCAACACAGGGCATTGAGCCAAAAGGTGAACATTCTCTCTCCGTTTCTTTTCCCAAATTATATAACATTCCGTCCAATTCTTCAAAATAAAGTTAAACTTAACACTATTGACTTATTCTTAAATGTTATTTTATACAGTTTGATAAGTTATTTATACAAAGTTCACTAGAGAATAGTTAGTCCGCACCACTTTAAACTAAATTTGGCTAAATATACATAGAGAAGTTCAGAGGCTCACGAACTGCTGAGGTCATCGCCGGTCCTCTGCGTGTTTGTACTTCTATTCCTGGTGTTTTAAGAATATATTTTTTTAATCTATGAGTGTCTCGATTTGTTATTGACTATCTGATTTTATGTGACGTCTGAGTCGATTGATTATCCTTAGGTACTACAGAATAGTAGTAACAACGGTGTTGAACCTTCCTTTCACGCTAATAAATTAGTTAAACGTGTTGAAATGTCGACCTGTACAGGAATAGTTACAATGCTTGCTTGATTCGTGCATAGAGTGAAAATTCATTTCCCTGACGGGCTCGGCAAAATAGTTCCGTCAAATATGATCACAGTACGTGATAATACGCATGAGGAAGGTTGCTCTTCGGTTTCCAAAGCAAGCCCGATTGCCAGACTCGATCGACTTACCCAATTTAAAGCTGAATTCATCTAAACTTACTGTACGACTTACTTTCATCAATCACTGAGCATCCCCAATAATCTACTAGTACGATTGGTATCACTTCCAATTCTACCAAAAAATCCGCTTAGACGATTGAAGCGAAACGAAAGTAGCCCCGAGGGATTTTCAGTGGGTGACGAATGACGAGTTGTCAATGTGAAGGAGGCCATTGGGCATATAAAAAAAAAACGAAAAATTCAGCACATATAGAAAAATTAATTACTTATAATTTAGTTGTCAATAACAAATATATCTAATAAAAATGTTTTTTTAAATTATGCAAAATAAATAGGAAGAAAACAAGTAGTAATTTTAAAGCTTGGCTTGTATTGTACTATTTAAATTTAAATTGCACAGTTTTTAATCTGATTAGACTAAGAAGTGCTCCAGTGACAAATCTAGTTGGGGGCGTCGGCGGCCGCAACGGTCGGCCATTGACACGGCGCTCATCACTCTAAGGTAAAGGTCCCGGGTTCGAATCCGGCGACCGTGCATTCGAAGCCGACATACTTACAAATGGGCTTTTGTTCGACAACAACCTGAGGGTTGTATGTAGTGCTAACTCTCGTGAAAAAATAAATTTAATTTACTTACAAACATTGTCGTTTATGATCTAAAATAAATTCGATAACATTTTTTAAACTATGTTGTAAATAAATAAAAAATAATTAAGAAAAATTACTATCTAAATTATTTACGTATTGGAGAAGATATAAGATATAATACAAAATCAATGCGACAATTTTCGTCTCGACGCACATAAATGGGGGGAGTGAACATCGAGTTTATACAATAATTGATTTATGCCCGGGAAGGCCTTGGGCGTTCAAAACATCTTTGAATATATTATTAATGATTAATAATCTCTTAATTTTTGTCCAGCATTCAATTTTTCATTGTTTACTGGGTGGGACTTTTACAACACCGTTTTATTTTTATGACTACTATAGAAAATATGAATGTTCTCAAATAGCTGACACCGATGTGCAATGCTTTCAATGCTAGCTGACACCGATTTGCAAAGTCGTAGCCAACTTTAATTCCACTATAGCCACCAATTTGTAATTCTAGTGACAATCTTATCTCACCGGTGCCACTGATTTGTAATGTTTGGGATTTGTCATTTTTTCGCTGCCAATAATTTATAATGTAAATATTCGTAATCTCTAAATTTCCACTAATATGAAATTCGTGTGTATTGATAATTCCACTAGTCAACTATGAAATAAAAAAAACAATAAATAAAGTAAATCATGTTTTTAGTCAAAATAAAAAAAAAAAAAAAAGGCCACTCGTATTTTGTTGTTTCTTTCAAATTATATACATTTTTAGTGTTATATTAATTATATATATTTATTTTAATGTAAACCAAATTAAAAAAGATCGGAAATTAATTAGTTTAAATAAAAATAATCATGCTATTTTCAAATAAAATTCACCGAAAAATTATTTAGTGATAAATTGAAATATAATTAACAATTTTTTACCTAGTTTAGCTCTTAGTCTCTCTTTGCCTTAAGTTCCCGAAGCATCGAGTTAATAAGCGATCGGATTTCGCCTTGTGAAAATGAATCCCGTTCTATACACTAACGTTGAGAGGTTTGAAGCTGTTTAGCGCTTGTTGGTTTTCTAACTTGTCATTCAACCAAATCATTGCGGTCATCCTTTCATCCTCCAGTAATGGATGATAACTCCATCTATCATGCATTAAGCGGTCTCCAATAAATGGAGCGAAAGGCACAACAGCTTCCAGAAGAATTTTCTAAATGTACCTTAGTGCATTGTGTATGATAATCAGCTGGACGTCGATTCCATCTCATACCTATAAAGGTGCATCCTATATAGTCTCACCAAACTATAAAGTAGAGGAAGAACACATGAGAGCATCAGATACAATGACATGGTATACAGATGGCTCCAAAACAAACTGGAACCGTATCGGGCGTTTTCTGTACAAAATATGAGCAATGAAATTCATTACAGAAGTACACCGGTATTTCAAGCAGAAATACATGCCATCATTGCTTGTGCCATGGAAAATCTTAAAAGAGGTTACACTGGCAAAAAATCTTCGTAAGATATGATAGCCAAGCAGCCATGTAAATGAATTACATCAATGAGTCAATGTACCCAAAATTCCAAAACTCGAGGATATCTTGGGTACCAGTGCACAAGAGAATTTTGGGTAACGACAAACCAGACAATCTGGCGAGAGGAGGATCTACAAGACCATACATAGGCCCCGAACCTATACTTGGGATAACAAAAACAAATATAGAATCCACCATTCCTAGACGTCGCTAGACATAGCAAACATACGATGAAACAACCCTCACCAGAGACTGGCCAAATCATTGCGACAATTAGAGAGGGCCAAACTCAACGGAATGGTAGGAATACTAACCGGTCACTGGCAGCTGAGAAAACATCTTCACAACATATATATACAACATATACAACGATGATCTCATTTGCAGATTATGTAATGAGGAGGAACAGCTCAATGGAGATTTAACCTAATGTACGGTAAAAACTTCGGAAATCAAATTGCAGCAGTCAATGACCTGATACTTCTAAGAAGAAGGAAGTATATTGCACTAAACAAAGAAACTAGGAAGGTACAATAAACCAAAAGCTTGGAGTGCCTGGGGAGCACAACCCCACTTACATAAATAACATTAAAAATAATAATAATAAAAAACATAAATGACTTTGAAGATGCATGGCACAATGCTGAAAGCGTTCTCCACAGCTCTAGTCTTCCCATTGCCTCAAACCAAACCGGCACTGCCTGTTCGAGATGATAGTCGCCATTGTACTCGATGCCTTTGCAGTAGAGAGCCTGATGCGGGACGTCTAGAGTCTTAGCTATTCTCACGAAACCTTCCGGCGACTGTTACTCACCCTTACTTTGAGCCGTTCGGAGTTGATTCAAGAAAGCCATTAAATGATGTTTCCGTAGAACACTAAGAGCGATAAAACGTCTCAAGCTGTCGACTAGTTCTCTTCAATCAAGACAGTTCCCATAAACCACCGTACACAATCGTGGATGAAAGAGACTATTGGCGAAGGCAATCTGCTCAGACGAGATCCCTCGAAAAATTACTTTGTTTCTCTAAACTCAAATTTATTGCTTTATCAAACAAAAAATTTAAAAAACCAATTAACCCCCGGCAAGTTCGTTCTGGAAAGGATGAAATTCAATTATTATCTTTATTTTTAATCTGAAGATGTAAAAGAATTAGTAACAACCCTATAAAAGAAGAAGAAAACAAGTTATTAATGCTATGTTTACGTTTTAAACCAATTATTATTCTTTATACCAAGTTATTATGGAAAATAAACAAACAAATACAAGTGTCAGGTTTTTGTTTTTTCAGAATAAAAAGAAAAGGGGCGAAAACACTTTTGGTACGTGTCCAAAGGCACGAAACCCAGGTCTGGTATGTAATGTGGTAAGGTGCGGCGACCGCGTCCTTGCGTCTCCTTGTGGCACGAACGGCACCTTTCACTAACACGGGAACAAAAGAGGCCGAGATCTGCGCTTGTTTACATCTGCCGAGAAAACGATGACGTTGCGGATCAGTGATGACCAGCTGATCCCGGACATCAAACAAATATTGGGTTGTCCGGAAAATAATGCAGGATTTTAAGTTTTCATTAAAAAAAATCTATATAAAATATTCTGTTTACGTTTACAGGATTACTCATTTGTATGAATGTCAACACTTATTAATCCTCTTCCAAATGATATTGTTTGTTTACCTCTGTAGCATTCCGCTACTTGGAAATAATTCAGTCATCCTTATAATGTCAAAGCGAGAATTTCGTACGATTTTCTTTTACGAGTTTAAACTCGGCCGAAGCGGAGCCCAAACGGCTAGAAACATTAACCAAGTCTGGGGCGAGGGTTGTGTTAATGAGTGCACTGTGCAAAGGTGGTTTAAAAAATTTCGGGAGGGAGATTTCAGCCTTGAAGATGAAGAAGGTCGTGGAAGGCCTTCCTCTCTTAATGATGATGTTCTGCGATCAGTGGTGGAAGAAAACCCCAAAACAACTGTTCGAGAACTTGCACAGCAACTCAAAGTCAGTAAAACGACCGTCGCTGACCACCTCAAGGCGCTTTGATGTTTGTGCATCACTTCTTTGTCGAAACAAAAATGACCCATTTCTGGCCAGAATTGTTACATGTGACGAAAAGTGGATTCTCTACGATAACACTAGACGTTCTGGTCAGTGGCTCGACAAAGGAGAAGCTCCAATACATTTTCCAAAGCCCCCAACTCATCAAAAAAAGGTAATGGTTACGGTATGGTGGGCTTCATTTGGTTTAATACACACACTACAGCTTCTTAAATCCTGGCGAAACCATCAATGCTGAATCATACTGTAACCAAATTAATACCATGCATCAGAAATTGGCAGTAATGAAGCCCTCTTTGGTCAATCGGAAAGGGCCCATTTTGTTGCATGACAACGCT
>CM077103.1:28090768-28107784 GCA_039619505.1 Cimex hemipterus | reverse complement strand
GTGTGTGTATATATATATATATATATATATATATATATATATATATATATAATAACAATTTCTTTGATAGATTTCATTTTTTCTATGATCAAAAAGAAACGCAAGAATGGCACACTTACGCAGAAAACAAACACTATGAGTGAGTAGAAGTATTTTGATGGAATATAAAAAATATGTCTTTGAATTGTATAAATTGACTTTTTTCCTACATGTATTTGTTAAATTTAAACAATATATGTAAACCCCAGGACCTGAAGATGATCTCAATAAAAGAAAGAAACAATGGAACGATGTAGAAAATGTTTTTCTGAAACCTACAACACACCAGACCGCATCACCATACATATAGATAAAAAATATATGTACTACAACCTTTAACATTAATTACAACTTAAATTAAGATTAAGTAATTGACAAACATTATTCTGTCAATCAGACTACGAACTCTAAATTAATGTCACAAGTAAAATGAAGTATATCTTCACGAAAGCTCTCCGTAGCCATTTAATTAGTCGTCGAGAATCGCATACGTTCCACGATATTTGAAAAATGGCAAAAAGAAGGGAAAATTCGGAAGGTTGGGTTGAGATGGAAGTTAGTGTCCGAGTAGATCGAAGTCACGATAGCTCACTGGTGGAGCGGCGATTTATTTAGCCAGTGGTCGTGGGTTCGAATACCGGTCGTGACAATGACATTTTATCTCAACCAATGCCTTATAAAAATAATACTTACAACATATAATGAGTTAAATTTACAAATTTAATGGATATACCGTCGTGAGTGGATTTTCTGCTGATCTTCCAACAATACGCGAAAATTAATCCTCCTTTCTCTAAACTAATCTCCTCTTTAGTCGTCTGGTGGGATTATAAAGGTGGTTTCTATTAGATAAGGATTGGGTCAATCGATGAGGGTGAGAAGAGAGTTTACGCTGAATGTGGAAATATTTTGGGAATTATCCATGAAAGGGATTTTGAGGTCGTTGTGAATACCTAAATGACAAAAACTAAACACACTCCTTAACGAGGAGTGATAATGGTTATTTGGAGATCGTGAGGTGCGGTCTGTTGTAAGTTTTATCTTAGAATAAACGACCTGTGTAGTCTCTTTATACAACAGATAAACACATAAATCCAGTACAATAGTTAATCCTAGGGAATGGATAAAGTCGCATAGTTCGCCTGTTATCGCCAAGTTGTCATGGAGATGCATTGAGCCCTCCCTCATATGGGATTGAAGATAGAAGGTACATGTTAATCCGAGAAACCATGTTAATGCCGTCTGTATTGTCCCATTCCTGTCCATATTGGTTATGTGTGACTAAGTCAAGACAAGATGTGAGAACTGGTTGGCTTAATCTTCATGTAACATTGCCTTTGACTTAACAGGTGAAAAGACGTATGAAAATTAACTTGGCAAAACTCAAATTAATTTTACTTTAATTAAATTAATATTTTTTACTAATTGACAAAATTATCTGTCAGTCAGCATACATAATTTAAAAAATCGTTTCGCAATTTATTATCGGGAATGGAAAACAGAATAAAACAGTTTATTGTTGTTGTTTTTTGAAATTCACTAATTTTTGGTTCGTTTGACCAATAATACATTACAATTAATTATGGTTTTTAGTTGAGATAAAAAAGTCAATGGGACAAGCAGGATTGGAACCCACTCTTTTTTTGAAATATTTTTATGCAAAGTCGATGTTAATTGATTTCTTTATTGAGTCTGTCCGATGACCTGTTTTACTATCGTTTCCGATTATCTTTGGTATGCGAATCCTCACTAATTAGAATACATAATTTCAATTTGATGTATATTCTCCCCAAACCACCTTCCACTTGCTGGTGTACTGCAGGGAAGTGTTTTGGCGCTCGTATTGTTCCAAGTGTACACGGCAGACCTCCAGTCCCATTCTCAAACTACCACCCTACCGATACAGCGATCCGTTCAAGCAATCCCGATTTAGTTATTTTCACTCGAAATCTTCAAGAACACCTCACACTACTGGAATCATGGTGTAAAAAAAAATTCCACATAACCTTCACTCTCCGCAAAAAGATCCCTCCTCCAGTCTAGTTCAATCAAATACCCTTCCCAACTGCGGACAAGGTGTGTAACCGAACCCAGGACCGCTAGCCTGGCAAATACGAGTCGGACACCATAACCATCCTGCCACTACGGTTTCTTTTTTATATATGTGTGTGATAAATCGAGTATTTATGCAATCTCTGCTTTACTAAATAATAAATCTACAATAGGATTAAATTTTTATAAGATACAGGGACTGCATGGGAAGGACGAACACGTAAAGTGGAGTATCTCGAGTGTAATTAAAATCAGACTTTGGCCCATTTTAATTTTTTAGCCCGATTCGAAATGTAGGCTTACATCCTGAAGTGTTGTGTTTTGTTCACAGTTCAACATGTACATGATCAATAGAACTTATAGGTCACAGTTCAAGAGACACTTGGCTCAATTCCCAACGTCGCCTCTTGACTTTTTTCTGGCGCCTATGGGGACCGGTGACCTCAGTTGAAAAAAAAAATTGACACGACACTCGACAAAGGTCTAGGGCGGGTTCAGATCTCATCGACCCTGAATTTGGACCCAACCCCTTTCAAAAGTAAGTTTCATCGATGGAACAACGTCAAATCACACTATTGCGAGCCCCCAAAAATTGAAGCCAGGAAGCCTGGATGGAAGTACAATAAGCTGTAATATGTACAAAGCTGCAGTGCTCAGAGGAACTTAATTAAATTAAGTCAAAATTAAATTTATATTGTTAATTACAAAAATCACAATTATACAAAAAGTTTATTGTTTCGTACTCTTTGATGACCCTAAAATGGTATGATTATGAATATGGTTGTGAACATATTTTTTATGTTTATGTGTTTACGAACGTTTCAATAAATACTGTATTAGCAGTTTCAATTTGGCGAAAGAAACATGTCACACGCATGTGCAACAACTAACTTAGCCGTAGAATTTACGTTTATTATTGTAATAATTACAAAAAATATAATTACACGATGATTTATTTATGCAAATAATGTTAAAATTCAATAACTTATTGTTAAACCATATTGTAAATAATCTATCAGCCTAAATCGTCTAAGTACTTTGATCCAGGGAGGTTATTGTCTAGAATGCAGTTTGCTCTTTGAACAATAAATCCTTCGAGCATTGTCAATATTTATGTCGGGTCGGCAACTTCCTTGGGAGGGCTGGAAGGATCGATCCGCGAGATTCCAAGAGGGTGCACCGGGCCGGGCCGTTCCGGGGGTGGGTTTTGGATTCAAACCGGGCCGGTTAGAGCCCGTGGGCGTCGGGGCGAATGCGGGGGCGGATCATGTTTCATAACCGACTCCCACGCCCGCGCCGCGCCGGCCGGCCGGCTCCGAGCATTTAATATTTTTCGGAAGCCATGCCCATGTTAAAGGGAATAAATAGGCCGAAACCGAGAGGTAATGCCGTTTTGGAATGTGTTTCCAATATTCGAACTCAGCCCAATAACAAATATTGTTTGTAAACGAAGAAAAACAGGAAATAGTATAAAAGGACATAATGGGAATAGAGATCCAAAATTTGTAGAAATTTCGGTTCACTGACAAAATATTGTATTAATTAAATATAAAACTTTGGCAAAGATTTTCTAATAAATGTGTCATCGATATCACATTCATTGACGAAGATGAAATTTTTTCGAGTAATAAAGTCAAACTAAAATAACTCCCAAAAATACAGCCTGTAAAATACTAAGATTAATCATTCTCCACCCGGTGATAATGTGCGACTCACGCACTCAACGAAAACAAAACAGAACGAGAGCGATATGTATATGGAAGAATCACCCTAATGAGAGAACATCGGATACTCACGGCTCAATATGACATGAACAAGACATTGAAATTTAATCAACTTCAAAACAGATCTAGACAGGGTGTGGTAAGAAGGAAAAACCACTGTGGTTAAGGAAAGTACAAATATGATAGATCCTCTCGAGGTCTACAGGATGATGAAGCTCTTACACGGTCACATCCGTTCGTATCGGTTTTTTTTCCCTTGAGGAGTGCGTTGTGAAAGGCCAAGATGTCGAGAAGCAAAAACCAATCTGATTGACTGAAATAGCTACGAGGATTAAACCGAAATGATCAGATCCAATCAAACCACTAAGTAAAATCCATTTGGACATCGACGGATCTAAGAACACGGTGTAGGGGAAGTAATACTAACAAGAAGACGACCAGGTTGGTGGACCAATCGTTTTTTGGCGATTCCATACTCAAAAATATCGGACACGTATCCACCACTTTTTGTGAAGAAGCTTTGGTTTTTCAAAAATAAAAGCAACATCGAAAGCGGAAATTTTAACATTTTCCTTTTCCTTTTGTAGTTGCTCAAACCAAACTGTGTGAATTCATTTTATAGCATTTTTTTATATAGATTGCAATAAAAATGTACTAAAAGTTGTTCGAATAAACAAGTTTTTACTGAAAGAAATAGGAAGAGAAGAATATAATTTTTAATGTTTACAATGATTTCTAAAGTATTCCTTTGGATAAAGTTTTGATTCTTGTTTTGTAGGCGGGGGATAACTTTGAGTAAAAAATTAACAACATTTTGTGTTATACACATTCCATTGGGCGTTACCGATCTTCAGTGCCTTCCGTCTGTATAATATTTTATTTATGGGATATTCACCTCTGAAGATGGACAAATGGGTGATTACTGATGAGAAAAATTGAAAATAAATAGTGTTCTCTCCTGAATTTCTTAAATCTAACCGAAGAAAATATTTCTTCAACTTAAAATAGAACAGAATCAAAAACATCAATTTGTTATGTTAAGTTTAATTAATCTTAGTGCTTCTCGAATCTGGATGACTAGACAATACGATTGGCATTTCCAAGGCTCGTCGGATTCAATAGGTTTTTCTATGAAAGGTATAACCACACGCACACACACACACACACACACACACACACACACACACACACAAATGTGGTGCAAGATTGGAAACAATTTATGACTCTCGAAGTTCGCACATATTACCTTTCAGTGAAGAACCGACCAAAGCTAACCTAATAGACCTAAGATGATCTGTGATGATTTAACTGCCGATAATGATGTCAGCATGCTAAAAACGTAAGAAATATTTGATAATAAACCAGCATTCTTCGTCCTGCCGCCAGAACCGGTATAATTAAAAAGAAAACTTAACTCGCCAAGAATTCTAAGTTTGTGCTCTCTTTTTGTCGGCTGAGGTGATCATTTGCAGGCGGATGGTTTACAGATCTTCTCTTCAAAGATCAAGGCCGTTTTGAAAAACAGCGCACTTTTACTTTCGCGTGATATTTCAGATGGGTAACGGTCCGAGTCGGTTTCCTTTGCCGGCTGAAAAATTGCAAATGCCCTGCCCGACGGCCTTGCCGAATTTTTTAAAAATTGTTGATTTCCTTCCGTGAACAAGCGGAGCCGGATCTGAATGGCCGAGAACTCTTCTGGGGGAGAAATAAATTAAACCATACCCTTTGGGAATACCGTGTTGACACTGACCTATTTGCAGGGAGAAAAGAGTAGAATTGAACTGTACTTGTAAAATCAGAAGTCTATGTAGCAGACGAAGATTGACATGGAGCAATCAACATAGTTCAATATTCAACTATAGTTAATTAATTTTAAAAAATTCTTCCTGAAACAAAGTTCACATTGATACATCCGTTGATATAAGGTCAGGGAATCAGTCAGACCAAAATTCACAATCCAATGAAATAACGGTAGAAACCAGTTCAAATAAGGACAGGAAGACAGAACAGACAAGAAAGATCCAAATCGCAGTTCAACTCTTTTAACTTGCGAAATGATGTCCAGCCGTTAGGAAGGTTAAATATGAAATACTTTAATGAAATTATTTACTTTAAAAATTGAGAGACGTGACATTGATTTCTAGTAGAGATAATAATTTGTTTATATTTAGTCATACATCTGGATTCGATGGATCCAGTTGGTTTGCATTGGTGCAATACCACAGAGCAGCTTGAATGTATAGAGAGGATTATGTTGAATTATAACATTCTATCTATTGTGTAGGGATTAGTGACCGTTAACGGATAATTATTCAGATATCGTGAGATGCGGTCTGGTGAGAAGTAGGTATCAGAAAAACATTTTCTTTATCGTGCCAACGTTTCGATCTTTTATTGAGACCAATTCCACAACATTTCCAACAATAACAATAAAATGTTCAAAAAACTAGTACTCTTGCCGATCCGGTAGACATAATTAAAATAATCAAGTAGATTACACCATTTTTGACTGTCTAAATTTTATAATTGCTAAAGGGTAATGCTTTTAATGAAGGACAAAACAATTTGGAAAATGTATGCCCGATGTTTTTATTTAAATCCATTAGTAATTTAACTAACACAGAACAAATCTTCTCCCATTAATATATAAAAAAATTTAAAAAGTATGATAAATATTTCGGCTTCTAAATTTTATTGGCCATAGGTTATGTTACCATTCAGAAATCAAATAGTTTGTGGCCAGCAGTGCGCCAAAATACAGGGTTCGATCAATTATTGTATGACATATATTTGTTGTTTTTTCTTTATTTAGTTTTCAGGAAATTATTGAACAGTACTTGGTACAGAAAATTGTATGTAAATTATTCGGAAATCGTAAGATGCGGACAGGAGTGATGTAGGTTTTAGAAAAACATTTTCTTTATCGTGCCAACGTTTCGATCTTTATTGAGATCATCTTCTTGGCCTGGGATTTACAAATATACAGGGTGAATTGCTACTCGTGCTACAAACTTCTCCAGTAGATTCTTCACCCTAAAATGAACAAAAAAGTTCATATTGACCATGGTCCGATTCTCAACCATTTCAGAGTAATTTCGCATTTTATCGATTTTGAAAGATATCACGTCCTGGCGTCGGAAAATCGTGATATCTTTTAATCTAAACATTTCTCTTAAAATCTATAAGCACCGTTGAAATCCCCGTTAATTTTTCAATAAGAAGATGAAGGTGGCAAAACGTTTGGGCTAATTTTTGTTGTTTTATTTTAGCCAGAACTACAAAATAAGTGGAAAATTGTGTAAATCGGAAAATGCATAAAGTAATCCAGAGTTTCTAATTTTAGTCTCAGAAGGCAGCAAATTTGAGGAAAACTACCTGATTTAATAACGCTTCTAACGCACTCGTCATTTTTTTATTTGGTGGTTTTGAGACCAAGATGTCGATGACAAAAAGAGAAAAACTGTAAAAACCACAAAAAGTTTTTTCACTTTGTTTTTCTCTCAAAATCATAATTCCATTGAAATTTTTTAATTTAATTTAATGCCCATTTAGTATGTAATGCTTAAGAAGTTTACAAACAGCTAGAAGGTCAAGGAAGAAAGACCCAATAAGTCTTTTATTTACACAATTGGAATTAGGATTAATACCTAATAAGATAATGGTGTTTACTCACAACGAATGAAAAGATTTGAATTTTGTTCATTGTCTAAAGTGTACTCGTGCAGTTAACAAAATTTGTGATAATGTCTACATTTTCGTATGAAGAGTATGCAGATATGCATCTTGTTTATGGTTTCTGCGGTTGTAGCGCGAGAGCAGCGCGTCAAGAATATGGAGTTAGGTATCCTCACCGACGTTTACCTAATATCGGTGTTTTCATTAGGCTCCACGAATGTCTCCGTAGAACAGGTAGATTCCCCACAAATTTACGCGAATTAGGTAATCAGCAAACTGATGTTGGTTTGGAACAAACGGTGATCGATCGGGTAATGGCTCAACCAGATATCAGCACACTAGACCTCGCGAGAGCATTCGGGATCTCCCAATTCAAGGTGTGTAAAATTTTGAAAAAGGAAAAACTATATCCCTACCACGTTCAAAAGATTCAAGTATTGCATACTGGTGACAATTATCGTAGGAAGCAATTTTGTTGCTGGCTTGTACAATCTGACACTGAGGAACATCACTTCTTTCATCGAATTTTGTGGTCAGATGAATCAAATTTCACCCGAGACGGAGTATTTAACACCCATAATCTGCACCAATACTCCCATTAAACCCACATGCAAGTCGTCAGCAACATTCCCAAAGACGTTTTTAAATCAATGTTTGGGCGGGAGTTATTGGAAATGTCCTCATCGGTCCCTACTTAGATTTTCCGGCAAGATTAACTGGCCCAATTTAAATCTAAATAGTTGAACTCTCAAACATTAGCAATCCTTGAACCACCATTTTTTCTCTTTTTGTCATCAACATCTTGGTCTCACAACCACTAAATAAGAAAATGACGAGTGCGTTGGAAGCGTTATTAAATCAGGTAGTTTTCCTCAAATTTGCTGCCTTCTGAGACTAAAATTAGAAACTCTGGATTACTTTATACACTTTCCGATTTACCCAATTTTCCACTCTTTTTGTAGTTCTGGCTGAAATAAAACACAAAAAATTAGCCCAAACATTTTGCCACCGTCATCTTCTTATTGAAAAATTAACGGGAATTTCAACGGTGCTATTAGATTTTCAGAGAAATTTTTAGATTAAAAGATATCACGATTTTCCGACCCCAGGACGTGATATCTTTCAAAATCGATAAAAAGCGAAATTACTCTGAAATGGTTGAGAATCGGACCATGGACAATATGAACTTTTTTGTTCATTTTAGGGTGAAGAATCTACTGGAGAAGTTTGTAGCACGAGTAGCAATTCACCCTGTATGTAGTATGTGGAAAAAAGTCAATTTATTCAAATCCTAGACCGTGAATACGATCTAAATAAAGATCGAAACGTTGGCACGATAAAGAAAATGTTTTTCTGATACCTACATCACACCAGACCGCATCTCACGATATCTGAATATTTATTCCATCTATTATTTCACATTAATAGCATTTTTTAGTTCTTTTATATTCTTTTTTGAATACTTTCCTTTCTTACTTTTACTCTTGTTTATCATAATTTCTTCTACTTAATCTATTTGTATTGTGATTATTGCATTGTTGAATTAATTCAGTATACCGGCTTCTATTTAGTTATTTATTTTATTTCAGGAAAGGTTATACTTTTGTTAACCGTTGAGAATAATTTATAACATGAGAGGTTTATATTTTATTTTATTAATATAATTGTAATATGTTAATTGGTCAAACGGACCACGAAATATATTAAATTAAATCAATGAAATGATTGAAAATGAAGTACAATTCAATAAAGCTCTCCGTGGCCATTTCATCTGTCGCCGAGATTCCAACCTGATTACATGACATTTGTAAAATGCCAAAAAGGAGGGAAAATTCAAAAGGTGGGGTTAAGATAGGAAGTTGATGTCCGAGAAGATCGAGTAGTTGTAGAACGGCGGCGTATCTAGCAAGAAGATCGTGGGTTCGAATCCCGCACGTGGCATTGACTTTTTTATAAAAAAAAACCTTAATTAATTGTAATGTATTAATTGGTCAAGCGGACCACGAAATTAGTGAATTATTAGGAATGGTTATTTGGAGATCGCGTGATGCGGTCTGGTGTGACGTAGGTTTAGAAAAACATTTTCTTTATCGTCTCAATGTTTCGATCTTTATTCGGATCATCTTCAGGGCCTATGAGTTTTAAACACTGTTTAAATTATACAAATACATGTAGGATGTGAAAAAACGAATTTATACAGTGCTAAAATTTTTTAGACTCGCTCAAAATATTTGTACTTTCTCAAAGTGTTTTTGTGTGAAGATGATCGCAATAAAGATCGAAACGTTAGAACGATAAAGAAAATGTTTTGGAAACCTACATCACACCAGACCGCATCTCATTATCTCCAAATAATCATTTAAATAAACTTTATTATTATTATTATTATTATTATTATTATTATTATTACTTAGTCACATAACCAAACTATTGTTTAGTTGCATATTCCAAAATTCGTACAAAGATTAAAAATGATTTACTTGATAACAACGAGTCTAAGAAATATAATATTAAATTGAAGGAATCATATTCGACACTCCGCTCTTCCTAAATTGTGATTTATGGACTTGTTGAACCCTTGTTTAGCCGGAAGCGATTCGATTTCAACCGTCTGTGGTTTTTACATTCATTCCATTTCTGGGTGTTCGATCAAACGAACTGTTGACAGTAGGAGCGTAGGCGAAAGGGGCCCTTTGGTCATTATCCTTTGCGATACTCGTGCCAGATCATTCGCTCGTCCATGCAACTGGATACTGCGGTCGGACTACGACGATTGGAACTGTAAATATGAAGGATTCGCGGTCAACGAAGACATACACATACATTTGTTTGTTTATAAAATGTATTTGTCGTTTTTCAAAATGTATCGTCAAATATAATCTATACCTAATTTTCCAGTTCTACTCTGATTCATTCCAAATGGAAACCGTACGAGACATAAAACTCCGATGAATGCATTATTCAGCTAAAAATGTAGGTAGAATAGTAAGAAACTGAAAACTTTAAACTTAAGCAGTTCAGATTAAACAAAATTTAAAACCGACCCATCTCAATAATATAAATTATCCTTCGTCACGAGTGGTTTGAAGGTATTAAAATAAATTTTGTATTTGGCTGGAGAAATATGAAAACATTTCGATAAATATTCTCCGAAAGTTATTATTTATTCATATATTCCTACAGTGCATTATTCAACTTTCTCGTTCTATTATTCCGAACGTACAAAAATAAATACTTTTTTCCCTCACCCAAGCCTTTACATAAAAAGAATAATTAATTGAAAGAAGAAACTTGGTCAATTGACCACTAAAACATAATAAATGTATTAGTATTTAATAATAAAGGAAGTATCACTACACTAACAGCTCCCGTGAAGCCGTTCAGAATCGAATCCTGATTACACTACATTTGAAAATGGCAAAACGAGGGAAAATTCGAATGGTTGGAGTTTGAGAATGAGAGTTGGTGACCGAGAGGATAGAAGTCACAATAGCTCAAGTGATAGAGCAGCGGCATATTTAGGCGAAGGTCGTCGGTTCGAATCCCGCTAGTGACATTGACTTTTTAACTCAACCAAACCTTTCATAAAAAGAATAATTAATTGAAAGAAGTAACTTGGTCATTAACCACTACAACGTAATAAATGGATTAGTATTTAATAAGAAATACAGTATCACTGCACTAACAGTTCCCCGTGAAGTCACTGAGCATCCAATCCTGTTTACACATTTGAAAATGGCAAAAGGATGTAAAATTCGAACGGTTGTACGTTGAGATGAAGAGCTGGTGTCCGTGAGGACAGAAGTCACAATAGCTCAAGTGATAGAGCAGCGGCGTATTTTGGCGAAGGTCGTGGGTTCGAATCCCGCTCGTGACACTGCCTTTTTATCTCAACCAAGGCCTTACATAAAAATAATAATTAATTTAAAGAAGAAATAATCGCGAAACCGTAATAAATGTAAAAATAAAAATCTTCCATTAAGATGGATTTCAAACCACACACACTTCACCACACTGACATATATTTCTGAGAATCTATTCGGGCTCAGTTGAAAGTCGTGTAGTTGTAGGCATATCAAGCAAAAAACAACAACAAAAATACTATTACAATTACTGCATGGAAAGATTCGACACTTTCGAAGGAGAGGACATAACTAAAACACTCCCCAGGATAAAATGGTCCACAATCCTGGGGTTTGTAAATAAGTCCAATAGGTTTATGAAGGACTCGTGAGCCGACCAGGTCCCGGACCTTTTTGGGATTGGGTACGGGCCTACCCAGGCTCTTAACCCCTCGGGTCCTGGTCGCCCGCCCTGCGTAATATATAAATATATACTAGTTTATGTACTAAGGAAAACGAGTAGTACACGTTTTAGAAATAGATGCGATGAATAATTCATAGTTTCACGTTTAACACCTTTTTCGTTGTGCGTATTTTTTAAATCACTTGTTTTCGTTTTTTTAAACTCGTATCCTGTTGCTTTTTGTTGAAGAGGGGAATTAACATAAACTCTAATTCGAAACTGAATTATTTATTCCACGTAAGGAGTGTTAAATGTGTCATTCACTCTCACTTGACGTCCGTCTGCCAAGCCAATGAATGAATGGCTGAAGTTTCTGCCCTAGATTCGCAGAGTCGAAATTCCTTTAAATTGTGAGAGTTGTAATAATTAAACATTAAATGTTCGTTTTGGTTTACGTTTGTAAGACATTTAATATACATTAGACAAATATGACAAATTGTTGTCGTGATTGTCTGCAAATCGAAGTTAACTAAGCTCATAGGACTGCCTTATTATTATATGATGCGTGGGAAAACGAAGAACCTTTTTGAAGCAGATATATGGCAAATTTGCAGCAAAATTGTGATAACTCTTAAAAGGTCTGGGGGTGACGATCGTGGTAGTTTGGTCGATCATGATTCCTGGTCTCGTACGACACAGTTTTGGTCTCCACAGACGAGTTCCTTTTATGCAAGGTTCTGGTTTAAATAAAAAAAGCCACTGTCACCAGCGAGATTCGAACCCACGACCTTGCGTAAAAGGAGTAATTAACTGGAAGAAGTAACTTTGTCAATTGACAACTAAAACATAAATTGATTAATATTTAATAACTACATGAAGTTTACCCTTACCAACAGCTCCCTATGGCCACTTCATGAGTCGCTGGGAATCGAATCCTGATCACTTATTACTGATTATTTGAAAATTACAAAAAGGAGGGAAAAATTCGAATGATTGTAGGCTGAGGTGGGTATTTGGTGTACGAGCGTGTCGAAATCACGATAGCTAAAGTGGTGGAGCAACGGCGTATTTAACCGAAGGTCGTGGGTTCGAATCCCGCTCATGACAATGACTGTTTTTATCTCAACCAAGACCTTTCACAAAAAGAATTGATTGATTAATTAATTGAAAGAAGTAACTTGGTCAATTGACCACTAAAACATAAATAGATTAATGTAGACAATGTTAGCGCCGGACGATTAATCTTTTGGACAGAACAGACCAAACCAGAGAGAATTGGAAGGATGGTCTGACACTCACCGTTGTAAGAAGAAAAAACCCAATATCGATCTGAACCACCTCTATGTTTTTAAACATGGTTACTTAGAGTGATTGTCAATTTTAAGCTGAAGAAAAGAAGTAGACGATTGGGTGTTGAATCCAATGACTCATGCTCTAAATTGTAGACATTTTCAACTCATTTCGTTATATGAACGATTCTAATGTTCTCCTGATATCGCTTTCATATTTTCGGGAATTAAATCAGATTACCGGTAACGGAAGGCTATTCAAAATTTGCTTTTCATTCTTACCTAAAATTGACCAATCGATTTGGAATAGAATGGACTCTTCTCTTGTCTTCAAGACATTTCAAAATTTACAAAAAACTTAACCAATTGTTTAACTCTACGTTTCAATGTCCCAATTAAATCCCGGCTGATTAGGTCCTTAACAATTGGAAACTATTGAATTTGAACTATTCTGCGAAATAATAGGAACATGCGGTTTTCAGGGATGTAACAAAAGACAAGTGAAGCATTCCACGAGTAGCGAAGTTTCAGTTAGATCAGTTTCGTCTCATTGTCCGCACATTCTCTATACTTCCTTGTGTTCGAAAGTGCCACCATGGACAAAAGTTAAGAATCAATTCTGTATAGCTATTTTACCAGAGAGAATGGCAGAGAAAGACAGGCAAAGAGAAAGAATTCATCTCAAAATATTAAACGTCTGTATATTAGGAAGATTTCTGAAAATATTCTAAATTTGTGAGAAAAATTTCCCATGGCACTGAATGGTAAAACATCAAGAAATTTTCTTTTCAATTTTTCATTCTTTTCTTTTTTCATTTTCATTCATTTTCATTTCTGGCCATTTCTTTGGGTTTATTTTGTTTAAATTTTTCTATTCATTTCCCAAGGTTATGACATATTTTCTGTTTTATTACAATTTTTTTATGAATTTTATTTAGCAGACATGCCCATTTAATTAATTCATTTGAAAAAACTAGGTCAGGTACAGAAACTTTACGTAGCGAAAGAAGTTCATTTCCATCAAGATTTTCCAATTTTATGTAATTTATTTTCTTACTTTTTATATATAATTTCTTTAAATGTAATATAACAATATTTTATGTCAAATAAAATACCTAAAAATGTACGAAATCATATGGGAAAACTGGCCCAGGTACCAAATCTTGACATATCAAGAAAAAGGAAAAATATTTATATATGCTCAAAGGGATTGGATCAAAAGAAAACGAGAGTGAAAGCGAGTACGATACACACACATTACGGTACATTTTCTCAGCAACCAAGAGGATTTTTTCTTAAATATAACGGAATGTTAACAAATTTAACATGATTTTATTATCAATCTATAATTTTACCAAGTTCACAATGAAAATAGACAAAATATCAACAATAAATGACCCAAATTTCATAACAAAAATACTGCAATAATACAAAAATATATTGGTTTATTATTCAAATATCGCGAAATGCGGTATGGTGTGATGTAGGTTTCAGAAAAACATTTCGTGCCAACGTTTCGATCTTTTATTGAGATCATCTTCAGTGGGCTCGAAGTGTTTGCTTCTGTGTAATTGTGCCATTCTTGCGTGTCGTGTTGAGAGTGCCCTGATACCTACATCACACCAGACCGCATCTCACGATATCTGAATAATTATCCATTAACGATCACTAATCTCTACATATTAGTTTATATTTTTTATGTATAAATAATTATATATCAAATTTAAGCTCTAGACTTTGTGCTTTTTTAATTAGAGAAAAGGGTAATTTGAATGATTGAATGGCCATTAATTTTGTAACTATAAGAAAACAGTTATTTTATACTATATTAAACAAAAGACGTGTTAACATAAAGTTTGAATATGTGACAAATATCTCCTGATAATGTTAAAATTCATTTATTGGTGTACATAGTTCAATCGCTTTGCCTTTGAAAAATGCTACGTGAACTTGCGTCACTGGTTTCATTAGTGAGGTTTCATCCACAATTCAATTAAAAGCAATATATTTCCCTAGAATAGAACGAGTTGCGATAATAGAGCTTATATAACTTATTAGCTTTTGTGGAATGCAGGATTTAAATAAGTAACGATTTACGCAACAAAGGAGGCGGTGACACCCGTGCATTACCAACTGCCCGGCTGCAGTTTTTTGACAGTCGCAAGGGAAAACCCAAGATCGGCGAATTAGGAAGAGGAAAGAGGATTGTGCTTTTTGAGCATTTTGACAGATATGCCAATCACAAAAGGGCGATAGCCCACCGGCCCCGGTTATTACGTGGTTGGCTCATCGATAGTGCCAGTTTTTCTTTTTTTTTAACGTAATTTCGTTCATCGGTTTGCCAATTCGGTGCGGGTCCGCTTATCTACAGCAGTTCACGAAAGTTCCATTTTTTTCTCTCTATTCATTCAGAACGAACGTTTGGGCCATTTGCCGGAGATCCAGAAAGGAAACATTTTTTAACTTTGCTAACATTCCTGCTCCCCTTTCGGCGGATAGCTCGATGATACCGGCATTGATAAGAAGAAACAATTCGAAAGGAGAAAAAAAGATACGGCAAATCCCACGCCACACTTCCGTAAAAATTGAACTTCCTTATTCATTATTATTAAAGTCATTCATTCCTTACATATTTACACACTAAAAAGATGATTATTATGCCACGAGCAAGGCGTGAATGTGTTAAATTTAAATTTTAATAATGTACAAAAAATATAAGCATGTAGTGAATAATACATTCGTAATAGCAAAGTTGATAGAATACATTATTATTTAAATTTTTAGATAAAATGAACAGTCGATTTACAATTCATTGTTTTAGGCTTGGGTGTCTAATTGTTCATAGATGTTGGAATAAATAAATTACAAGGGACTGCAACGGTTTAAGCGTTGACACGACCATCATCACTGTAAGGTAAAGGTCCCGGGTTCGAATCCAGCGGCCCTACATTCGAACCCGCCATACTTACAAATGTTTTTTTTGTTTTTTTTTTTCAAAAACACCGGCACCCTGAGGGTTTATATAACCTCTACTGTTGTGAACCCTCGGAAAAACAATGTTAATTTAAACAAAAATAAACAATAAATCTATGGAATCATTAAAATAAAAATTTGATTTCTTTAAGGTATAGAGACTTTATAAAGTATATGTATTATTATAAAATATTACATTATACATACATCATCATTTCATAAAATACTATTTAATAAAGAAAATTTATTGCATTATAGGTTAAAATTGATTGTTACATTATTAAAAAATATAGAAGTTGGGCTTTAGAAATAAAATTATTAATAGAAGTAGTCTTTTATAAGAATCTAAACATCAAGCTCACTCGCTCTCTCCCTTTCTCTTTTATTCTTACTTAATCACTTTCCGTTCTTCTCTCCGATCAATTCCCTTTTTTCTTCTTTTTATATCGTCCGTCCCATTTTTCTTTCGTTCATCCTCACTGATTGATTTTTCTCTTTCGGACGTTTGTTTTCTTCTTTTTTCATTCTCACCTTCCCATACCCTCTGCCTCTTCTCGGCCTACCTTTCGGGTTATAAACCATTACTTGCATTGAATATGTCCAGAAGCCTATATGCTCCTGAAGCATTGGTAAGAGGTATACCAGAACGATCAAAAAATATCACCATTCTCTCTACGGAACACAAACGAGGACTTGGCCCAAAAAGTGGGTGACTATGTGTCGACCTGGCATGGCCTATCTTCTAAGAATCAGATCTTCGGAGGGCCACCTATCGACTGCGCTCGTGATACATGAGAACATTTTTACCGACAGGTCTTCTTGTACTTCAGGTTATTAATAATGTGGGTAGATGGTAAAATATGAAACTACAATTGAATTAAATTTACTACTCTCTCTCATTCACAATCTGAGTATATTTAAATATTACTTTCCTAAACGACATTTTACTTTTCTTTCCTTTCTCTCTCTCTCTCTCTCTCTCCCTCCCTCCCTCTCTCTCTCTCTCTCTCTCTCTCTCT
>CM077103.1:28052074-28080768 GCA_039619505.1 Cimex hemipterus | reverse complement strand
ATATATATATATATATATATATATATATATTTAATTTTCCCTTTGCTGTTTGGTTCCCTTGGTGTTTTTTTAGACCATACCTCCTTTGTAGAAACTATTAACTAAGTTTTTATTTTTATTAAATATACGACGTAATAACTGGTATTATGGGAAAACATCAAAGAGCAAAATTTGTCAGTCTGGAACAAAGAAATTTCTCTACAGGATTAATTGATATTTGATTTTATATAATTATTATATTAAAATAAATAGTATTTATGGAAATTATCGAGTTGCAAGTGGTCAATGTTGTCCCTATCTTTGATTGTGCCCTGGAGACCGAAAAATCATACGATGACTTGCGGATTTATTCAAATTATCCAAATGTGCAAATACACAAAAGACGGTTTATATCGTTTGTACAGTTGTACACCTGCTGTGACGTTACAATTTGCAAATAAGAATTTAATTATATTTTTGTTAACGTTTAAAAAACGTGCAAATCATTATGATCGACAGTCTTGGATTATCTGTTAACAAAATAATACGGTTCTGCTCAATAAAACTGGAACATTTTTTGGTTTATGACATACTGTTACCCTACCTTGGAGTTTTTCTAAATGTCTAAAAATTGCCAAGGTTTGCCCGATTCATAAAATTGAAAAAAAAAAAAATACCAATTTAACTTTCGCCTATTTATTCAAAATTTTTGAAGCTTTTACAAAATATCAAATTGCGGATTTAAAACAATCCATAAACTTTTTAGTGCTTCTCAATTTGAGTATTGAAAAGGATTGAACAATGGGTTTGCTTGACTTCATAAGATAATACAATTTAAAAAAAATATTGGAAATTTTGACGAACGTGCAATAAAATTAATTGAGTCCTATTTAAGAGACAGGTGGCAAGCAGTAAAATACAAAGATCAATGATCACAATTTAGTAATGTGATTGGGATTCATCAAGAATCGATTATAGTCGTTTTGACACAATATATAAAAATTTGTCCGCTGACAGATTTCAGCCCTTTTACAACCTACACTTCTCAAATAGGTTAAAACGTATTAACTGCAGCTAGAACATTTATTTAAAAAAGGGTCTAGGCTTAATCGAAAGCAAAATAATAACTATGACCTCAAAGATCCAATACTTGTATCTTATAAAACCTGATAACCCAAAATTAGGCGTCTTTTTTTTAACAAGGGTTACCGCATACACCACATAACTATAACAAGAGTGATCATATTTTTTAGAATGTATACATGGAGAACATAATTTGTTTTCAATTTAAAAATATGTTTGATGTATCGACATTCTACTCGACAGAGAATCAAAACTTTCAGTTTACAAAAGATGTATAATATATACCATAATACTATATACTATATAATAGAAATATAATAATACTATAATATACTATAAAAAATATATACCATTGTTCTTAAACCTATGTGGACTTATGGTATCGAATTGTGGGGTCAACCAAGTATTCCAACTCCCAATGCATCAACAGATTCCTTCGAAAAAACTCTTATCCTCCTTCTAAACAAGAAATCAAATGGACCAGAACAAAACAAAAGCATGAAAAATTCAATTAGCACTTAAATAATAATTTTCTTAGGGAAAATTAGTCCCGTAATTAATAATAATAAAACGCCCTTAAAAATTAATAATAATAATAACACAAAATAAAAAAAAATAATGAGTCCTTTTAAAATCAATTGACTTAGGGATGGTTAAGGCGTTTCTATTTCTATTTCAAATAAGGAATATATGCTTAACAGATTTTTATTCCTTGTATAGATAGTTAATTAGCTACAGACAGAACATCCGAAATATTTTCCGCCTGTAATTCAGCACTACATACATTCCGGACATTTTGAAATTTGAAAACACACCCATACTGACAACAGATTTATACTGGTAGTCCACCGGCAATAGCAGGTTTTGTAATTTACCAATAATTACTGGCAAGCCTCCAGAATGACCCACCCCGGTCAGACCTCGGTCGTTGGTAGGTTGGGCTCGAGGTGCTACCCTCAGCTAGGTAGTATTTCAGACTCCAACGCAATCAGTTCGCATACCATTTCACTCTTGCAGGCACTCTTAAGTGTATTATTTCGTACTTAGAACCAATGAGTGAAGGAATTGTTCAACTAGGTTGGACACGTGCCATGGCTTTGGCCAAATTTAAATGTCCGTCGCATCCCCTATCTTGAAGAGGTACTTCTATGATTCACATACTCTGAGGGCCCATATCCACCAGAACTTCCGATACTCCCACCGACGCTGGTATTGTCGTTTAATTATGGTTTTTATTCGATTTTTCATTGTTGCATTATTGAGGAGGCCGGATCGAAGTGGTTATGTCTGGAAGTTGGGATATCCCGACCTTGGCCGCCTCGTCCGCCTTTTCGTTATCCAGATAACAACCACCGTTTTGCCGAAACGCTCCAGTTCATATAATAATAAAAATAATGTGTATTTCTTAATGACCTTTTGATTCATAATTCGGCCGAACAAATAAAAAACATCAGTGAGATTCAAATTCAATTCAAATCATAACTTACACAGTAAAAAGGTAAATTGTATAATAATAAGTTATTTAATCAATCGGACCTCGAAATCTAATGGATTTGTTCCTAATATAGAGAATCTAATAGATTACAAGACATTTTAAAAATGGCAAAAAGAAGGGAAAATTTGAAAGGTTGGGTTGAAATGGGAAGTTGTCCGAGTGGATCGAAGTCACGATAGCTCAAGTTCAAATCCCGCTCGTGGCACTGACTTTTTCATTTCATAGAAGACCTATTTTTTATAAATTGATCCTTAAATAATTTATTCATTTATAAATATAGGACAATAAATTTTACAAATTATTATTAATATTATCATGCCAAGCTTAAAAACGTGCTATTGGAAAAAAGACTGTCATCTATCTCATTTGGGATTCATGATTTCACTTCAAAGTGGATTTTAAAATAATTTAATTCAGGTTTTCTTGGAAAAACAGAGCCAGAAAAAAAGAAAAAAAATAATAATTAGAACTCTCATCTATCTTTAAAAGGATTTAAATAATCGCCTTGATACAGTTTCAAAGAATGGGACAAATTAACCTAGTAGCCACGAACTGGTAAACGTTCTAGCACATTTTGATTTTATTTCATATCATACCACCCCTCGGGGTGTCGGTGTTTGTAAAGTATGCCAGCTTGAACCCACAAAAAAAGAAGAAAAAAAGACCATTTGTAAGTATGTCGGGTTCGAACCCAGGACCTTTCCTTACAGATACGAGCGCCGTGTCAACCCCCCCAACCGATGTGAAAACCCGATCTGCAAAGTCATAAGACAAGAAGAAAGTAATGCGCCGACTTGCGAAAACCATGCGAGGCCCTTATGAATTATTTAACCACGTCCAGAAAGAACGGGAGCGGAGCCCGACGTGAAAATTGACTTTGGCACTACTTTGTACTGGAAATCGTTTCGGTCTGGTCTTTTCTCTCCTGGCTCAATTTTACGAGGGAATTGGTTTTTTACGCTTTGAGAAGGTTGTACCAACGCGGGAGTTGTGCAACATCAGACGACGATCCGACGAAGAACGCGGCAGGGTCCAGACGATCCGCAGGTCTGCGAAGCATTTCCCTTTCCAATGACACACTTTCGACTCGGTTTCGCTCCGGCCGGGGGACCCGGGGTGTTTACAAGCTGCCAGCCTCGTAATTTACGGTCCCACCGGCCGAGAAATGCAAGGGGGCAGAGTGATTGCAGAAGCTTTCGCCACCGTGCTCTCGCCCTGTGTAGCAAGCGTCTGAAAGATGTGAATCGAGTGCATTTCAAGTGCGCAAGGCATCCGACCCGGGGCTAAGGCGGTATTCTAAACTGCCTCCTCAACATTTTGAACGCCTCTTCACATAGCTTTAAAAAACCGGTCTTACATCCGATTTTCTAAACATTTTTGAATAATTTTATATTATGAAATGAAGGAATCAACTTCGAACCATCAAAGGCTTTCATAAAATCGATTTTTCATTTCAGGCTTATATTTATACATTGTCTATAGCCATATACAAATCGTGTTTTCTGAAAGACCATTAACCATACCTACATGAATATGTTCTTTTATGGGCTGTTTAATAGTTTTAATATTTGTGTGGGCGCGCGCGCGTGTGTGTAGGTGTGAGGGAGCGGGAGAGGGTGGGAGGGGGGAGAGAGAGAGAGAAAGATAAACAGAGATGGAAAGGAATGTAGAGGGTAAGAGTGTGAGTGAGAAGAGAGAGGAGAGTAACGGAGAGAAAGAGAGTGGGTGTGTAAAACGAGAAAGGAGAGTAAGTGAGTAAGAAAGAGAAACAGTGTGTCTATGTGCGTGAGAGAAAAAGAGATATGGACAGGGATGTGAGAAGGTAAGAGTGTGAATGAGAGAAGAGAGAAGAAAGTAAGAGAAAGGGTGTCTCTGTGAGTCGCGCGCGTGTGTGCGCGTGTGTGTGAGTGATAGAAAGAGAGAAATTGAGAGGGGGTGTGTGAGAAAGGAATTAGAAAGAGAAGTATTGTGTGTTTGTGAGTGTGAAGGGAGTAAGTTAGAGAAATACTTCCACTCTCTCTCTCTCTCTCTCTCTCTCTCCCTCTGTCCTCCTCTCCTGGAGCCTTAGTCGTAGGCAGTTCAGGTCTCGCGCTCTGTTCTGTACGAAAAATCCATTGTATATAGTATTTTATATTTTATATTTTTGATCTTATAAATGTGGATTTATTCATTGTCATGGGTTAACGACCCATATATTTTGATGGATAAGAAGAACTTCCGAAAATTGTGGGATTTCACTTCACCATGTGGTCTGCTCGGTGCATCATTTTTTGGTACAGATTTTTGGTTTGATGTGTGTTCAGTCATTAGGTCAATATGTAAATAAAAGTATTTAAAGGTAAATGGGGGGGGGGGCGCTTTTCTCTACAAACACATATTTGGTCGGTGAAGCATTCAGTCCTGTTTTTTTTTGTCCTGGGAAACGTTTGCGATAATGTAACGACGCGTAACGTAACGTAATTCTTTACGTAGAAACCGAATGCAACAATCTACAGCTGCGGTTGAGTTTTTAAAAATTTTTTTTTTGTGAGAAAGATCCATATGCAAATCAGATCATTGCATGATGCGACGAGCGATGACGAGATAATTGTTTTTCCGAAACTTGGTTGTACTTCGAATAAAAAAATGCAATTAACGATTATCTTAATTAGAAACTCGCCGTAAATTGAATTAACTAATTAATGGATTTTAACATATAACGGACAATGAAAAGTAATTGACCGATTAATAATTAATCGGAGAATAATAGAAGATTAAATTTAACTGAATTGGTAGGAAATCGTGAGAAAGAGAGAGAGAGAGAGAGAGAGAGAGAGAGAGAGAGAGAGAGAGAGTAGAAAGTGTATGTGTATATAATTAACAAAAATGATTAAGTTTTGGGCAAAATAAAAAACCCAAATTAATTCAGATTGTTCATATTATCCGTCACCTCGATAATAACTTTTGTAATTATTTTTAGACCCAGAAGGTCAAAAACTCAAAAAACTGTGACATGAAATTGTATGCATAAAAGATTTTACGGAAAAACGAAACAGAGTTATGAATAGCAGTCATTCATTGTTTTATTTTAGCAGTAAAACAACATGAATTAGGATTGCAGCTTTTCAGGCGTAATTTATAACTTACTACGATTTTTACAAAGGAATTTTTTTAAATAGTATAAATCGTCTGTTGTGGAAGGTCGCCTTACTAAAATAAAGTCGGCAAAAAAAGTCCGTTTAGATTTTATAAATTATGATAGCATTTAATTTCTTTGATTACATGTCACATATATGGAATTTAATGATAACAAGCTTTAAAAGTACGTTTGGGAAGCATCGTCGCACAATTGTAAGTACACGAAGCGGATCTCAAAATATCACCTAAATGAAATGATTTACTTCTTGCATGACTGCTAGAGGAAAAAAACAGTAATTTTAGACAAGAAAGGAGTTCCCTTCACGTGGTTGTCGCGTGGGTTCCTGTGGAGGGTTCCGCTGCGAAAACAGGTTCCCGGTGTATTTTTCAAGTCGATCCGGTACGGGTAAAAAATAAAAAATAAAAATTACAATCCATTATACGAAAATAACATCGAGAAAAATTCCAATATTTTGATTACCGCACCGTAGATGAAAAATCTTCACGCTTTAAATATCAGGGGAAAACAAATCAGTACTGCATGTTTGATGAAAAGCCCTGAAAACGACCAGAGATAGCATAAAGGTTAACAGCTTTAAAGCTGCCGCAAGGTAGGTCGGGAGTGCCGTAGACCGATCAAATCCGCCTGCCTACTTTACTCCAGCTGACAGATCGTTACTCTTCCACTACCGTTGTACTTAATAATTTAAAAAGAATTAAAAGAAGAAGACCCAACTGTAACACCTATTCCTTTCCAGGTACGATATTTTATTGCAAAGAAATTACCTTATGCGAAAAGAATGATTCAAGTTAAATTCGAGTTGTCTATTGGAATAAAGTGGACAATTTGTGACCTAGACATGTAGTAAAGTAAAATGAAATATTTTTCTATCAAGAAACAAAGTCGAAATTTGTTTTTCGTCTTCCTTAAATCTCCCGAATATTAATTAGAATCGACCATCAGGATGCCGGTGTTTTTTTAAAAAAGCCAAGTATGTCACCCCTTTTATTAAATTTTTTCGTCAGTGAAATTTTCGATTATTTGTCTGGTATACCTATAAGAACGTTGTATCGTTTTATTACGTTTCGTGGACCGCTTGACGAAATAAATTCTTTTCAATTAATTAAGGGTTTGGTTGAGATAAAAAAAAGTCGGTGTCACAAACGGGATTCGAACCCACGGTCTTCCTTTATCTCAACTAAAACCTTAACTACCTGAAAAGGATTTATTTGGTTAAGCAGACCAGAATAAGCAAAATGAAGCATACCTTCACCAAAGCTCTCCGTGGCCATTTTATTTGTCACCGAGAATCAAATATATTACATGACATTTGAAAAATGATAAAAAGGAGCGAAAATTTTAAAGATGGGTTGAGATGGAAGTTAGTGTGGATGGAAGTCACGATATCTCAAGTGGTACAGCAGCGGCGTATCAAGCCGAAGATCGTGGGTTCGAATCCCGCTCTTGCCATTGACTTTTTTATCTCAACCGAAACCTTAATTAATTGTAATATATTAATTAGTCAAGCGGACCACGTGCCAAGTGCGGGATTCCATGTCGGTCTTTTATCGAGAAAAATGCCTAGATATTTTACTATGTATGCCTTAGATATAGGCATGCTCTTAAAGTAATTACGTAATTAATCATTTATAGGTCACTGCCTTCTAATCTACCACCTGAAGAAGATTAACAAAACAAAGACAGAAGCTGTTCCGTTACTTGCAGTGAGGTGATGAATTCAAGAAGACAGCTTTGAACTTATATTTTACCACCATCTTTACTCACGAAATTTCAAGATATATTCTTCATTGCAATGAGGTGTTTATACTTGATCAATTATGGTATAACTTTAGACGTAAAATACTGCCTTTTGTAACAACATAACTCGTGCCGTTGGCAATAAAATATTTGAAGAATTTAATCGTCAACAGATAATTTGATTAAATAATTTGACTGTTTTCAAAACCAAACCGGCACTTGTTGCACAGTCTTGTCGGCCAAAACAGAAGAATCGTCTTTTGCAAAATGTCAATTTCAGCAATTGTAACTAATTACCCAGCAGGTTACACAAGCGTTGTAGTTATACGTTTCGGTCATAATACGAGCGGTGGAAATCTCGTTATGTAATCATGATAAAATGTGAATCCCTGGGTTTTAAATATTAGGTGGAAAGCCATCTCGGAGAGATTAAAAAAGCACAATAAACAATTAATTTTGCATATTGAAATTGCGTGCCATCAACTCGAACTATTAAAGAAAACACAATTCCTCCAGGGTTTTTTTTCATGGATGTTGCACTTTCTTCCCACTACCTACGTAATTTTGTTGAGAACAAATGTTAATTGAGGATTTTTTTTTGTCTATTTCCTTATTGTGCTAAAGTGAATGTTTGGAGGAAAATATCTGGGTAAAATCGACTTACCGTCAAAATCGAGGACGATCTGGACATTTAGAAGTATCAGCGTTACATAAAGTTCTGTTTAGTTTCGCAATAGACGTCTTGTCTGTCCCGTATTTCAAAGCGCCAGATTATTTTTGAAATGGCACTTGTGTACACCTACTACGTTTCCCGGTAATCCAACCGTTATCTTTCGATGTATTAGCACATATTGAAATCAATAATATATATGAACTGCTGACCTGAAACAGTCTCAGGTATATAAAGTACCTATGTAGTAACTACAATCAATTTTGTAATCCCAAGAATTGAGAATATTTTATATATTCCATCTACGAGTGATTCTGGTATACGTTTGCTACAATTAAGTCCAAAATAAAATATTATCTACCCAATATCCGAAGAACATTAAACGAAAAAAGAAATTTACCTAAATAAATAATTATGTTAAGTGTGTAGAGATTAGTGACCGTTAATAAATAATTATTCAGATATCGTGAGATGCGGTCTGGTGTGATGTAGGTATCAGAAAAACATCTTCTTTATCGTGCCGACGTTTCGATCTTTTATTGGTTGTATTGTATAAATTCACTTTTCCAAATGCTATATGTATTTTCTAAATGTAAACTATGTTCGTAAATCCCAGGCCCTGAAGTTGATCTCAATAAAAGATCGAAACGTCGTCACGATAAAGGAAATGTTTTTCTGATACCTACATCACACCAGACCGCATCTCACGATATAATAATTACCCATTAACGGTCACTAATCTCTACACACTTAACATAATAATTTTTTTAGGTAAATTTCCTTTTGTTGTGTCAAGTGTACAATACACAAAAAAAAACATGCAAACTGTTCAAAAATGAATAGGGGCTTTTGTAATTTATTTTTCTTCCATTAATTTTAGTTGAATTAACCGATATACATACAGGGTGTCGGATTTTGATGCCCGGCTGAATTGACCTTAAACCAAAAGCTACAAAAAAAAAAAAAAAGAAAGAAGTGATTTAATATCATTTCTAGTTTAAAATTTTTACCTTGTTTTGGAGAAACATTATACAGAATATCTCAGGCCCAGTTCCACTTCAAAATTTTAAATACTACCCTATGAATTCTGACACATCATTTTAAGGTATGTTTTACGATGAAAGAAGCTGAATGTTTTACTTTACGTTCTCGAATTTCTTTCTCCGAAATGTTGGAAAGGAAATAGTTATATCAAAAAATAAAATGAGAAATGGGTGGTGTTTAGTGACCGTTAGTTAATGATTAATTTGGACATTGTGAGATGCAGTCTGGTGTGACGTAGGTTTTAATTTTTTTAAATATTTTTTATCATTTTATCGTTTCGATCTTTATTTAGATCATCTTCAGGGTTCAAAGTGTTTAGTTCCTTTGTAGATGTACACCATCAATATACGCCAATCGGAAATAGCACTCTCAACACGACAGCCAATAATGACACATCTACAAAGAAAACAAACACTGAGCCGGAAGATGATGACAATAAAGGTCGAAACTTTCGTACGATAAACAAAATGTTTTTCTAAGACCTACGTCACACCAGACCGCATCTTACGATTTCTAAATTAATAAAATTAAAGATTTACCTCGGACTTACGATTTCAACCCGTACCATTCGCAGGTTGTCAGGGACTTCGGTACTCCGATTAAACCGTACAACCTATCGACTGATGACTCCATGTTCACCTCTATTGGCATCCGAGAATTTCGAGAAACGTTTGCCATAATTTTGAAAGTTTTGGACAAATTTAAAATCTGATTACGCATTGTTTTCACTACAAATCCCCCTTAATGATATATCAAAATGTATTGGGGTGGCATTTGAAATTTTGAATTTGGCCTAGTCCTGACGTCCCGTCTATATTTTTTTCCCAAAAAGAGATAAAAATTTAAAACTGGACTAGAAAATATTAGACACGTATTTTTTGTTTTGATAGCTTCACTGGTTCAAGATAAATTCAGACGGGCCATTTAAAACGAACACCCTGTCAGGTAGAGGTCGCTGTGTCCCCAAACATTTTAAATTGAAGAAAAGAAATTTCATTGTCCCAATATATTTGAAGATATGTATTGCCTAAAAATGTACTGCCCATAGCAAAATGGCGAGAGTAGTGGCAGCTTTATTTTGATTCTCACAACCAAATTTCATAACCATTGACTGGAAATTAAATTGTATTATTGATTTATTGTGCTCGGTACAGTATAGTAATAGTTTTTCGTAGAATATACAGCTTCATTGTCAGAATGTTTCGTAGTTATTTCTCTCAAGATTCCTCCAAGTCGTTTTTATTGTCTTTGTGTAAATTCTAAAAAGGAAATTCGTTGTGCCTTTCATGATTATTGTCTGATGAAAAAGGCATTTTATACTGAAATGCACTCTCTTCAATTTCTTCAGGTTGTTCTTTACGTCTTTGAGTGTCGTTATCTTCGACAAAAAAACGCTGAGGCACAACTGCGTTAAATCGCGTAAAGTTTGCTTTGTATTTTCATCACAAAGTGAACGCTTAAAAAAATAAATCTTCTATTCAATTATTACATGATTAATGCTGCAGTACGAAAACTAAACGGAAACAGCACGTCTCAAATAGATTTGAAACAATCACTCACCTATATTTGATGTAACAGAAATTTTCAATTAACTTTCTTTTAAAACGTACTATATAACTTCGTACAGTAACTTCGAAACATACTTAACTTCCATAACTCCGTAGAAAAAAATTCTGAACCTTTTGATGAAAGTTTAATGTTGAGGCAGGCTGCTGAAATCTCTTTGGGTTCTTGTCGTGTATTTCAATAATTAATATGTATTCGCTTTTAGTTAGTACTACTACTCAAAGTCATTAATTTAGTGTGTTTTAATTTTTTTTTCACGAGGGTTCCCAACAGCAGAGGTTTTTTTTTTTTTTTTTTAAGATAAAGCCCATTTGTAAGTATGAATCGAATGCAGGGCCGCTGGATTCGAACCCCGGAACTTTACCTTACGTGATGAGCGCCGTGCCAACGCCTAAACCCTTGCGGCCACCGACGCCTCCGAGTTTAATATTTTTGTATGCAAAGTATGGTTGAGTTGAAAAGTCAGTGCCAAAATCTTGGGTACGGACCCGGAGGTCGTGGGTTCAAGTCCACTCGTGTCACTGGTTTTCAAACCTACCATACTTTGCATAAAATAATACTTCATTAATGTTTGTTTTTTCCTTTATTTCGTCAATTCTTCGTAATATAAGTTTTATTTGTGCAAGAAAGTTGTAACCAGTTTTTTGTGTCTAATATTGATATTACTTAGTTTTAAAAAATTAGAAAATATGTGTGTTATCATGTTAAGAAAAAGGCTATTAACACATGAAAACTTTCTCCTTCAAAATTAACCTTACAAAAATCATATTTTACATATTTACAACTTCACGGTTCATATTTTCTCTATTGAGAGGATGAAAAATTCCAAGATCTCCTTGGTTGAAAACATTTATTCAATTTTGTAAATTCACATGGCGTTCGGGCTCCTGGCCCATCAGCAGACCTAAACATAGAGAAATCTCATGGCATAATTCTCAATCTGAAGGCACACCCATCAGTAATTTCCAAATACTCCCTTTATTTTTTGAACCTTTTTAATAAATTCTTTTTAAGAAGAAAACTAAATGAGACATTTTTCAACAAATAAAACTGGAAAAATAATATATAATATACATATCATTGGCATAGTCCAGGTGTAAATACCTTTATTTAAAAAATTGGAAATTATTGATCGGTGTACCTTTAGATTGAGAATTATACCCTGAAATTTCTATATGTTTAGTTGCTGAAAATGGGCCAGGAGCCCGAACGTCAATGTAATTTATTGGATTAAATGTCTTCAACCACGGAATTCTTGGAATTTTTCAACCTAACAATAGAGCTTACAAAAATCGTAAAATAAAGCAAAGTAATGTAACATGCAACCCATTGGGTGTCGACGAGGGTTCTAATCAACACATATTGGTCCTTCCTCAGGGTTTAAAAAGGTCATATTTAAAATACAACAGAAAATTCATCAACCAATCTACTAAAAAGTGACAAAAATAAATAAAATTCTGGTCAAACAGAACGGCTTAACTTCAAACTACCAGTTAAGTGTCGCTATCATGAGGATCAAACAACTTTACAGAACAATTTTCACAGTATTATCAAATAAAAAGCTGTGGGCTATGCCAGCATTCGAACCGAGGACCGCTAGCGTGCCAAATACGAGTCAGACGCCCTAAACACTCGGCACCACCGCGATCCTCAGCTGAAATAAATAAATAATTTTTGTTTTAAAACTCATTATATTCCTATAAAAACGTTAATGATTAATACATAAACTTCGGTTAAAGGGAAATGATCTGATATTCAAACTTGACAATCAACGACTTATTCGACGGGAACTGGGTCTTTTTCGAAACCATAAATCCACGATGTCAGGGCAAAAAGTGAGATAAATGGGTCCGTTTTTTCCTCTTTTACAACCTTGGTTTGAACAAGGTGAGATAACATCATATTAAAATGATATAAAAAATATTGCCAACATGACATTATGACACTGGCACTCAAGTTTAAATGTTCTAGTTAAATGGGCAGTTTTGTTTTAGCCGGAGAAGTAGGTTAGATGGGGAAAGGAGTCCTTACGGGTGAAGGACGGCAACGGTATTAATCCAAATAGAAAGAACTCTAATAGAAATGTGAAAATTAGCCCCGTGCGATATACCAAGGACGCTTGTTAATCGTAACAAACGACGTTGCGTGTAATTAACCAATATTTCTTGAAAGTTGTATTAAAAACGAAAGAAAAAACGACCGAGTTGATAAACTGGTATCAGGCCTGGATTATCAAGGTCTCGTTCAATCCAACTGTGAATTATTTGATTCTTCTATTGATAGCGTCGAGTCCGCCTTGTCTTGCTTGTTTCTAGATTATAACTTCAGATCATCTACAGAGCTCAAAGTGTTGTTTCCCATGTAGATGTGTCATTCTGTTTGTTGAGAATGCTCACGACACAGAAGATACATCTCCACGGAAAACGAAACATTTTGAGCCCTGAAGACGGTCTCAATAATGGTCGAAACGTTGGTACGATGAAGAAAACGTTTTTCTAAAACCTCCGTTCCACCAGGCCGCATCTCACGATTTTCGAGCAATCAATTTTCTTCATTTTCCATAACAGCATTTTTGGTAAAATTGTATTAGTCAGTTTAATTTATTATTATTTAGCTATATCTTATGTCTTTCTTTAAAAATATCGAGTAAACAACAAAAAATAAAATTACAATTGCAAGTATTCGCTTTTTGCCTCCCAGTGTACCTCCGACCTCATCATCCATGATGACCTAAACATTCATTTAGTCAATGAATTGACCTATTTCTCAAGTTTCATGTCAATCTTTGCACTGAACCTAATCCTACCACTTCAGCCCTTTCAGCTACCTCCTATCCCAAGATCCCTGAACGCGCCTCAAAGTCCTCCTCTTCTTTAAGCAGATAACCAACTGAGTATCAGGATTGGCCGCCTAGTTATACACGTGTCCTCAGGGCGTATACCGGTCATTATGCTAGTATTTTGCTCGGGTTTGTATAGCGTTCAGAATAATTGACAGTAAGTATAATTCAAGTAAAGGATACAAACAAATAATTAAAAAATATCTAAAATTCAGGGTTTCCAAAAATACAGCAAAGAACAGAATTAAATCTCAAAAGTGACATATAACTGGGTTATTTCAGTTGTATAGTCGAAATTTATAGACGAAGCTTTGAATGAAAATAAATGGGGTTGTATTAATCCCATAAGAAATTAAAATCAAAACGGCTGTCTAACGTTTAAGCCTTTAAATCGACAATAATTTTCAATACAATTAATTTAAAAGTGTGAATTTAGTGTTATGGTTATCGCCAAATGAGGTTTGTTTCTGAACAAATATAATCTTTTTTCATGTGGGACAAAATAGGATGGAGCGTAATGAACAGAAATGTATTGGATGTTGCCACCCTTTGAATGTAATGGAACGTCAACACCACTCATGTCCCCTTTTCAACTGGCTTTTTTGCCAATAATCCAACCTATTGTGCAACTCGCACTAAGGGCCCTTTGTTGGCTATACACTCGTACAAAAGTAGCGGTTAATTTTCAATAAAATTCATTAATGTTTATTTGTACAAACCCTTACTCCTCGTGCCCCTCGTTTAGGGCGAGGCATAAGGAAGGCGTTATGCTTCCATTTTCACCCATACAAGAAAATAAGTCAGTCTAGTGGCCGAGGTCCGCTGGTATGGGGTCTCCCTCAGGTACGGCGGGGAGGTGGATGGGATTTTGAAAAATAAATAGTAAACTCTAACTTTTTATATAGGATAAGTGGAACAAAATCAGAAGATTTTAAGACATAAAAAAAAATCGCGCTTGAAATACACGAAGCAGATGGTGAAGAAAGATGTCAAGTCCCATGATAAGTTATTAGAGATGTGTTGGTAGGAGGGATTCCAATGACGAGGTCTTGATCATCAGACCTTCAGCCGAAACTTTATTCAATTCAAATTGAAAAGTAACAATATATGCCGTTCCCATCGAAAAAAAAAACAGTCAACCGTGGTAAACCGCAAAAATGTTCTGAAGTATCACAACGCAAGAGCAGACATTTCACATCAGACCTCAAAAATTAATGATCTGGAATTGGAAATTGTTTCAGGTATTGGTATCAGATTTTATAATCGTTCGAGTTCAATAATCATTTAGATAAGGAGGAATGCAGCTGCTCTCCAAACGATATGTGAGATTGGGAAGACACTGAACATCTATGACATATGAACATCTATCATCAGTTTGACACGTTTTTTTGGCCTTTGTCATGCCATATGTGGGTTATTTTTGACAAGCACTATGAACGTTATGATTTACTAATCCACATGATTTTTAAATGGTCCTATTTAACAAGTAATGGTATAATTTTGATGTAAAATGTGGTTGAGATGAAAAATTTGGGTCACGAGTAGGACTCACTACGCCGCTGCTTTACCCACTTGAGCTAACGTGACTTCTGTTCCCAGGAGCCCAACCAATCATTAAAAACTGAAACTTTTTCCAATTGCCTTCTTTTTGCCATATAGTCAAATTTCTTTTAATCATTTCGATTCCCAGAGACTAATGAAGTGGTCACGAGGAGCTGTTGGCGAAGTGTAAGTACTTCAGTAATTATTATATTAATCTGGTAAGTAATTTAACCAAAGTAATGATTAAAACTGGTTTATAATTGTTATATAAAGTGTGGGTGAGTTGAAAAATGAGTGTCACAAGCGGAACTCGAACCCACGGCCATTGGCTTAATACGCCGCTGCTCGAACCTGACCGAGCTAGCTAACCTGACCCGCGGAACACCTACTCATGTCTTCGGTTCAAGGCCCTCATGTTTTTAATAAAATTTTTACTTTTATTAATTTTGCATTGTTTTGTCTGGTTTGATTTTCTTTAAAAATGTTTAAATAATTTCATTATATTTACTGGCCTGTTAACCAAATTTCTTTTAATTAATTAAAAATTTTATCTAAGGATTTTGGTTGAAATGAAAAATTTAGTGTCGCTAGCGGGATTCGAACCCACGACCATCGGCTCAATACGCTGCTGCTCTAACCGCTTGACGCGGACACCAATTTCCCATCTCAACCTACAATCTTTCGAATTTTCCCTCCTTTTTTTCATTTTTAAAAATATTGCATATCAATGTTAACATTATGAGAATAAGCAGAGAATAAGGTTTTCAGCTTTATGCTGGAGCAGTCCAAACACAGATTACTTCTTAATTCTTTCATTTCCTCCACTTGGCATTCTCGCCCATCTCCATCCTGCACTCATTATCTACCAAAGAATAGGCCCACTAGTCGAAACCAATGGGGCGTAGAACTGTGAAAAAATGCTTTCCTTTCTTTGTTTTCTTAGCATAGATACCTTCCATTGTCTAGGCTCAGGCGTATATATGAGAATGATGAGCACAAACGGTCTCAAGCGCGTAAAATCGGTTAACGGGGCGTTGGCACGGGATTCACGCCGGATTAATAAAACCGCTATACGGCTAAGTTAAGCAGGATGTTACCGAATCGGACAGACGGACAATTGAACTGGGACAAACCATTGTGCTTCGCCTGTCAATGAGCAAGAAGCGTACTGTTTTACATGAATGATGGAATCGTGGAAAAGCGACGGCAAAGATATATTTCCCATATAAGTCTGATACATTAAGGACCTGCAATCCGAGTAGAGTCGTATATATTCACCGGTTCGGGCGAAAGCACATCTCCCGCTGGTAGAGATATGCTAATTTACAAAGAAACAAACAAAATAAGCATGGGGGAGACGAAAATGATCTCATTCAATAAAATAATACTAGTTATTATTGTCCTCATTTACATTTTTCGATGTTATCTCTTCTAACAATTTGTACGATGGACTTACATGCAAACATAGGAGAAAAAAAATCTAATTATATTTAATTTTTTTGGTTGAAATGTAAGATATACCTCTTATTTACCTGTGCTGTTATGAATATACTTATATCCAAATATTTTCCATTTAATAATGTGTATTGTTCTGAATAAATTATCATTCCGCGTTGATGAAGACTGCAACTGAAAATAGAAATTAAAGTTCAATTTCGTCAAACGAGTTTTGAAAACGTTTCTTAATTAACCAGTCAGCTACAAACATTGGACATATTACATCACGTCGCTATGGAAGTTCAAATTTGAAAGTATGTAAGTGTATGTTTTCATTGTGAATTTCAAGTTATTATTATAGCTGTCTTCAATAAAATGAAATGACCCCTTTTTAATTTCAAACTAACTTTTTTATCTCCAGAGTATTTTTTTAAATTTCAGTTTGACCGTTTTTAACTTCAGATTAACATTTTTTAATTTCAAATTAACCATACATTAAAATATTAAAAAATACTATAAAAATGCACATGTAAAGTAATTCCTCTTTTCGAAAAAAAAATGAAGTAATATTGATCTCTTATAACTCTAAAGTTAATGATAATTAAATAAAAATATATGCACGATTAAATATTAAAATAAAGGATTCCTCAAATTTAAAAAAAACATAAATTTATTCTAACATTTTATTTTATATGATTATACATTTTAGTTGTACTTTTTAATAGCCCAATTATTTTATTGAAAGAAACCTCTTATTGAAAAAATAATCATATGAATATGAACACGTAAAGAAATGTCCTCCTTTTCAAAAAATAAAAATAAATAAATAAATATAAAAAAATAAATATGAAGTAGTATTGGCCTCTTAAAGGATTAAATATTAAAACAAAGGATTCTTCAAATTAAAAGAAGCACCATTTTATTTTAATATTTTATTTTACATAATTTCAAATTTTTGTTGTTGTTTGGAAAAGCCCAATTATTTTATATTTAGAAAACCTCCAATTTAAAAAATGATTATTGAAATAACTAATCGGAGATCGCGAGATGCGGTCTGGTGTGGCGTAGGTTTTAAAAAAACATTTTCTTTATCGTGCCAACGTTTCGATCTTTATTGAAGTCATCTTCAGAGCCTGGGATTTATAAACATTGTTTGCATTTTACAAGTACATGTAGGGTTTTAAAAAATGAATGTATACAATGCTAGAAATGTTAGATTAAAAAAATGAATTTGTACAATGCTAGAAATTTAAGATTAAAAAATGAATTTATAATGCTGCATTGTCTAAATGCGATGTTTCTATCTAAAATATTCTAACATTGTATAAATTCATTTTTTATCTAAACTTATTAGCTTTCTAATAAATTCATTTTTTTCATATCCTACATGCATTGTATACATTTGTACAATGATAGAATTTTAGGATTAAAAAATGAATTTATGACAATGCTAGAATATTTAGATTTAAAAAATGAATTTATAATGCTGTATTATCTAAATGAAATGTTTTTATCTAAAATTTTCTGATATTGTATAAATTCATTTTTTAGCTTTCTAATAATTCAATTTTTGACATCCTACATGCGTTGTATACATTTGTAAAATTTAAACAACGTTTATGAACCCCAGACCATGAAAATGAACTCAATAAAGATCGAAACGTTGGGACGATAAAGAAAATACTTTTCTAAAACCTACGTTACACCAGACCGCATCTCACGACCTACAAATTACTGTAATTATTGTATTTTTGTTTGATGTTTAAGCGATACAATGTTTATTCATCCCAGGCCCTGAAGATGATCTCAATAAAGATCGAAACGTTGGCACGATAAAGAAAATGATTTTCTAAAACCGACGTTACACCAGACGTCATTGACTAACGTTCACGAAACACCATACAATCCAATTGAAAGAAGAATCATATGGTTTTGTATATAATTTTATATCATTTTTACTTTTAAAATTCATATAGCTTGATTATTCAATTCAATTCAAAGATTTGTGCCCAAACATTTGTAGTACTTAAAATTTAAATTAATTAGTCATGTGGCTTTACAAATTATTGTCATTTGGGCTTTACAAAAAATACCAAGCCATTTTAGATTTTAAAACTTTCTATAGATATTGATAGTACCGAACCCAATCAGTTCTGAAAGCAAGTAATAAACCATTATGACGCCAACGCACTTAGTGAATTCCGTCTGACCCTTGTGATAGTAATAGCCATAATTAAAAAAAGAAAGAAAGAGTGTAAATAGCCCCAAACTTTTGAAAGTTTAAAAGGAAGCCTTGGTTGCCTTTTAACTCTTCATTTTTAACATTCGACTCTACAATAAATAAAGATAGTTTAATATCTGCTTTTATCGTCCTAACTCGGTGCAACAGAGCCTGAAATGACGATCATTCTTGGAATGTGAACGGATTTGTTTGTAACGATTTCTTTACGTTTGACGCCGGTCGTAGATATTATACTTTACCCAATATTCTATCTCATGTTATTTAGTAAAGGGAAAGACCATTTAGTTGAATCGTTTAGAAATAGCGCACCCGGAGGCATTTGTCGTCCCTCGTTAAATCATGGCGGCAGATATAACATGATTGAGTTACAGACTTGCTACACAGTTCCTTTCACCGGTTTTTCTTACGTTGAGAACGGGTTATGGTAATAACAGAGAGCCTCCGTTGAGCAAGTGGAACCGCTTTGTTGACAAGCGGCGATTGAGAATCGACTGGTAACAATGAACAGTCCCATTATCTTTCCAAGCCTCTTTTTTCCTTCTCCCTGGGGGATACGGACCCTCACGATCCGGAAAACGTTCCGTTCTGAAAACGAAAAAGGGAAAAACCGGGGAATGGTGATTTTCATTTGAAAAAAGGAAAATCTTATAGCTAAAACCATATTATAAAAAGTGAATCACTCAAGAAATAACTACTACTATTGGCATCAGCATAACACATAAGAAGGCAGAAAATTTAAGTTTTACCTAGTCAATCACGCTGATATATGTACATAAAGTGTAAAAGTGAAAGCGAAAACGCGATTTTACTGATCATAACGAGATAATAAAATAACCACGGTAATGATGGGCAATCAAAATACAGACAGATATCAGATCTTTTTTATTATTATAGTCTTTATTGTATTAATGCATAACCAAATATTTAAAAAAAAGCATATTGTTAACATAACTACCTCCATGGTCTTTCCTCGATCGGTAAGAGGAATTTTGAAACTCCAATAATAAGTACTGTGTTGTTTTCTTTGTATGCAACTCAAAAATAGAATAAGTCCTGAGACAAAAATGCAAGGAATGTTTGCTTCAAGACCACCCAATGAACCCCTAAAAGTGATATACAAGAGAATAAGAAAAACAAACAAAAATGGTGTTATATTAAATAGTTACACATTCAAAATGTTAAACGTAAGCCCCTTTTAATTTATATGCAATTTTGAGAATGAAAAAAATTGATTCCAAAATAGAAATTGACCAATAGAGAATTCTTCGAGAACGGGCGGAGGTCACAAAATCCGTTTTGAAAAAAAAAAAAAAATCGTTTGTAAGTATGTCAGGTTCGAATGTAAGGCCGCTGCATTCGAACCCAGGACCTTTACCTTACAGTGATGAACGCCGTATCGACGTCTATACCCGGCTACCGACGCCCCTAATTCTCCCTATTACATTTATATTTTCCTGGCATAATGTTATTATTGTTATTATTTTTAGTCTGTTTTTATTAAAATTATTTCTAGTTGTAAAAGTCGATCTTTCAAATAGAATAAAAGCTATTCCAGACAACGCATGTTTCCCGTTGGGTACGAGTTCTCCTGTGAAGAAAAGGTCTGCAGGTGTAAAAAGTTTACATGGTTTCATTTAAGGGTTTATTATGTTAAATTATATTTTATAGGTGTCATGACTGATTATTGAACTTACACTAAAAGTAGACTCCTCTGACAGTCGCATGAAACTTGATAGTGTTCGTTACATAATTATATAATTATAGTGATTGTATAAATACGCGTGGTTGTATTCAGTTCATTTTTAAGCGTGCACTTTAATTTTCTGTGTAAATTATAAATAAACTTATACGTTACTTTATTACTTACTGATTTATAGAAGCTAAGCCTACAATTAATCGCAGTTCACCTGTAGTACCACGTTCTGTACTTTACAATGAATTACCGGTTGGCTCGAGAATCACCCACCTCCGATGTTGCAGTTCGGGGTCAGACATCGATCTTTTCCGACCAGCTACACAGTTTGGACTTTGGTTTATAGCAACTAGGTAATTTCAGCCCCAACGGAATCACTTCCTAAACGCAAACCCATTCCCATGCTCACTTTCTCTTAAATGCATTCTTTCGAATCTACATACCATTCGCTCAGGACTGTTTTCGATATTCCATCTCGGGCATCTCACATTACACATTCACGCCAACAAATACATTTACACTCAAAATCGGGCCAGGGGAAATCATGTACTTATTTGCTTTCTACAAAGAGTTCGACTAGGTGGAACACGTAGAGTAACATCTCTACGGATACGCGGAGGAGTTTTGGTTTTAAAACCCTTTCAGGATATTATAACATTTTCCCAAATTATAAACCTAATATTTTTGTTCTGTAGTACAGACATTATCACAATGTATATTGGCCTGCGACATCGTTCAAGGGCTGAAGAATGCCTTCAAAGTAAATCCTTTAGCTTTTGATAAAATTTAGTAAAAAGCGAGGATAATGAATAACAATTAATTAAGGTTTTTAGTTGATAAAAAAGTCAATGGCACGAGCGGGATTCGAACCCACGACCTTCGACTAAATACGCCGCTGCTCTACCACTTGAGCTATCGTCACTGAGACACCAACCACCCATCTCAACCGCACCTTTTCAATTTTCCCTCCTTTTTGCAATTTTTCAAATGTCATGTAATCGGATTAGATTCTGGCCACGGAGAGCTTTAGAGGAGTATACTTCATTTTAAACCATTAAATTAACTAATTTCGTGGTCCGCTTGACCAATTAATATATTACAATTAATTAAGGGTTTTAATTGAGATGAAATAGTCAAGGGGATCGCGGTCACGACAGCTCAAGTGGTAGAGCAGCGGCGTATTTAGTCGAAGGTCGTGGGTTCGAATCCCGCTCGTGCCATTGACTTTTTTCTTTCAACTAAAAACCATAATTAATTGTAATATATTAATCGGTCCAGCGGACCACGAAATTAGTGAATATAATGAATAACTTTTCCCTACTATTGTACATTAATAATTTCCATTTAACATGAAAAACAAATATCATTGTTCTCTGCCGACCCGATTTCGTTTTTGAAAAATAAACAATATTTTGAAGGGTAATGATCTCTTTTCGCTGATGTTAATTCAGAATGTTTACATTTTAAAAACACTTAAATAATGTCAAACACCGATTTCCAGAACACAGATTTTCACAACGGCTAACTTTATCATTAAATATATATAAAATAATAATTTTTTTATTATATATTTTTATTTAATTTTTTCTTATAATATTAAATTAATCAAGCCTTATTTTGTTGATGAAGAGTTTTTTTTTTGACGGAGGACGAAGAGTCAGAAATTCCAGGGGCGATGGTGGTATTCAAGCATAATTTGGTTAGTAAGATGTTCGTTGGTTTAAATATGCTCTTAAATTACATATCAATATAAACTATATTTTTAAATTGACGGTAATATCAATATAAAATAACAGCTAAAGTTGCGTGAAATAAAAGCGTCAAAACTGCTTTACAATATTTTTCCCAATTGTCAATTGAATTTATATTGTGTACTGGGATTGGAGCCCACAGCCTGGCAAATACGACTCAATCAACGTAATCCTTCTGTTATTACTTATAATAATCATACAATTTCCATCGAAAGCATTGAAGTTGTATTAAGCTGAAAACTGTCGCATTAAAGTTATTTTTTCTTCTTTACGATTTATGTATCGGTATTTTGCCCATGAGGATCAATTTATTATACTCGTATATTTTGGGCTTAATTGTAACGAATGCATAAAAAGGATAACTTGTAGATCAAATATATAAAAAACTGGCAGATTTTGGGATTGCGAAATTACTTGTAGTTACCAAGGCCTGGGATATTAATTTCAGTATGTGCCAATAAGCCGAAAGATAACCGATGGACTAACCGGAAATCGAGTAGGTGTAAGCAAGTGCCATTTCAAAAATAATCTGGTGCTTTGACAAACGGGGCAGACAAGACGCCTGTTGCAAAAGTAACCAGAGCTTTATGCAACCCGGTTCCTTCAAACTTATTCGAACAGTTCACGATTTTGACGTTAAGTCGATTTTAAACAGATGTTTTCCATCCAACCATTCATTTAAAAACAATAAGCGAATAAACCAAAAAACTCCAATTGACATTTGTTTAAACACAAAATTACGTAGGTTGTAGGAGGAAAATACAAAAATTCCTTTCCATTTAAAAAAGTAAAAAAATAAAACCCTGGAGGAATTGTGTTTTCTTTAATAGTTCGAGTTGATGGCACGCAATTTCAATATACAAAATTAATTGTTTATTGTGCTTTTTTAATCTCTCCGAGATGGCTTTCCACCTAATATTTAAAACCCATGGATTCACATTTTATCATGATTACATAACGAGATTTCCACCGCTCGTATTATGACCGAAACGCATAACTACAACGCTTGTGTAATCTGCTGGGTAATTAGTTACAATTGCTGAAATTGACATTTTGCAAAATACGATTCTTCTGTTTTGCCCGACAAGTCTGTGCAACAAGTGCCGGTTTGGTTTTGAAAACAGTCAAATTATTTAATCAAATTAACTCTTATTTTACGCACTTTAATTTTAAACTCTACTTTGCCGATTAAATGTTTCAAATATTTTTTTGGCCAACGACACAACATAACACGAGTTGGGATTGCTAAATAAAAATATAAAATTAAATATAAATATAAAATTTTAAAAATTATCTTGTTAAAAAAAGGCAGTGTTTCACATCTAAAGTTATACCATAATCGATCAAATATAAACACCTCATTGTAATGGAGAATACATCGTGAAAGCAATATAAAATTTATTAAAATGGTAACAAAATATAAGTCCTAAGCTGACTTCTTGAATTCATCACCCCGCTCCAAGTAATAAAACGCGATATAACGTTCGAAAGCTTTCCCAAAGAAGTAAAAAGCATTTTTCGATATTGCACTGTCCTCCTTGACAAAAGTTCTTGTGTCAACAACCTTTTGTGTTCACTCTTTTTATAGGTATTAATTTTTTTTTAATATAAGGGCCCGTATAACTGCCGGAACGCAAAACACCACAGAAGCCAATTTTCCCAGATCTTATGAAAAGAACTCATTTAATTTTCAAATTGTTTGCTGTATAAACCCGTGGGGGTTATGTCTGGTTTTAACTGTCTCTAGAGAAATTATAATGAATGAATTACCTTAGGAGGCAACAAGCTGACGTTTGATATCGTTAAACACAGAGACAATCCACACAATCTTTTGAGCTTTGACCATCGTTCAGAGTATTTTTAACAATATGCTATCTAGTCTTATCTAATAATCAGTACTGATCAAGGCGCAATTCGGAACGAAGCGCCGAGTTGTTAACATCGAAAAAAAATACTTGATTGGCTACTTGCAAGTTGCCACTTTCATTTCCGGGCTCTCACCGGACTCTTGTTACCTCATTGCCATATCACCAGTTTTACAGAAAGAAAGCCTGACCGATAAAACGAAAACAGATTGAACAGGAAAAAATCGAAAGATCGGTGGAGGGCGAATAGCCAACCTTACCGCGCAACACTTCACATTTTATTTTTTAAAATAACTCTTCCGTGATTCATTAACTAAGTTATAGTAAAAGCTAGTATTCCGATTGAATTGCAATATTCAACCAATAGACTTATTTGACGACTTCAAGAAGAATCTGTCAACTAATCTGATTAATACAGAATTTACTAACCCTCTTTTGAAGCATATAAATTGAAAATCAAATTTATTTTTTCATCTGGATCTGGAAAGATTGGCTTCTGTGGTTTTTTAAAAATAAATTTCGTTTAATTAGTAAGTTAAGGGGCGTTGGCCGAAAGAGTTTAGGTGGTCACACGGCACTCATCACGGTAAGGTAAAGGTCCCGGGTTCGAATCCATCGTCCCATAATTCGAACCTGATTAATTTACAAGTGGGTTTTTTCAAAAAACCGACACAGCGAAGGTTGATATAACGCTATATAAAAAAGGTATGACAATTATTCAAAAAAGCTTGTTGGACCATAATGGATCTTATACCCCAATACATATTTATAGATGTCAATCTTTCGAATATTAATTTTTTTTTATCTTCTTCTAATAAATTACAGAAAAATCACCTGAAAAATGGCAGAACTGTCTCTCGTATAGTTTTATTTCTTTTTTGAATGGCTTTATCGCTATGGCTACGAATTAAATGAATTCAACGTTCTTTAGAAAATAGAGAATCCAAGAAAATCCAAGCGAGATAATCGTAAAGTGCTCGTGAGGCCAGCGTCAAAACGTGCTCAATGTTTACTCGGATCATCCAAACCAGGTTGGGATAGGTTCAGACTCACGATCCAATGACCATTTAAAGAAGGCGATTGCAACAAAAAGTTAGGTATCAACGGATAGTAGAACTGAAATAAAACACTGACAATTCCGGTTGAGAAAAAGAATTTCGGAACAACTTGCTTCTATATAGAATGCTTTGGTTCAAAGATGCCCAGTCTATAAAATCGTCCGCTTCCTTCAAGCAACTTGAAATTTGGCCGTTACCGACCATTTTGGAGTGCCACTCTCAACACGATATACAAGAGTGACACATCTACATGTAAAGCAAACACTTTGAGCCCTGAAGATGATCTCAATAAAGATCGAAACGTTGGCACGATAAAGAAAATGTTTTTCTAAAACCTACGTCACACGAGACCGCACCTCACGATCTCTAAATAAGCATTGGCTAACGGTCACTGAACACCACATATTTATTTTTAAAGGCCATGTCTATGATATTAAAGAAATCTATGACTCTTTTCTGAGGCAGTTTATAGGCAAAGATTTACAGACTATTTTTAGAGTCATATATTTAATTGTTTTTAATATAAAATGATATAAAGTGGGAGTGAAGGAGATGAAAGTGAATGCAGTATAGTTCATCTAAGATCATAATATTTTATCTTGCAACCTTCAGAGTTGAGATGATGATAGTGATAATCGGGTTCGGTTTTGAAAAAAAGTACAATTATGAATTATTATACTTTAGGTATGAACGAAGAAACAATAATGATCTTAAGAAGTCAAAATGCCTAAAGGGCATCGACAAACATTATCCTGTATTTGCTGCCAGAAGTTGAAACTAATGTCCGATCATTTATCTCAACCGAAGTATGCCAATATTTAAAACAATAGAGCTGTAGAACACGACACGACACTGCAAAGGTAAAAGTTGTCCGAAAGGCAGAAGAACGCATGCAACCTGCCATATTCGTAGGCAATTGTTAGGAATAGTTATGTATTTGTCATTATGACGTTCATGAAACGTTGCAGTTATTTTTAGAAAGGGGAGAAGGAAGCGAAGAGAAAGGCGTTTGTTGCATAAAATCCAATGCACCGGGCGAAAGCCCCGAAGGGCCTTGCACTCTCGGCTGAACATTTTGACCGTCTAACACTCGGGCACGATCCGCCCTTTCCTCATTGCGACGGTTCGACGTTTGGTATTTTGGAATGCCTTTGGTTCAAAGATGTCCAGTTCTATTGGTAAGTTGTCCAACTTTTTCTATTTCAATATTATTTTTGATTAATCTTTTTTTAGCTTGAGTTATCATGACCTAGATCCACCTAGATTACACTTTACTTCACGTTCGCGAAAATCCGAATTCCTCTGACTCAAATTTTGGAAGGTTTTTAGGTTTTTCAAAAAATAAAATTAGAGTTAGTTTAATCCGTATCGCTCTATGTCAACCTCACCTTTTGCGTTTTCCCTCCTTTTTGCCATTTTTCAAATGTCGTGTAATCGGAAAAGGAGGGAAAACTCAAAAGGTGGGGTCGAGATAGGAAGTTGATGTCCGAGTGGATCGAGTTCACGATAGCTCAACTGGTAGGGCAGCGGCGTATCAAGCCGAAGATCGTGGGTTTGAATCCCGCTCGTGCCACTGACTTTTTTATCTCTTAGTAAAAAACCTTAATTAACTGTAATGTATTAATTAGTCAAGCAGACCACGAAATTAATGAATTGAATGGAATAATTTTTGATCTTCGTTAAAGTGGCCGGCATGAAGTAAAAAAGGTGAAATAATAAATAGTCCTTTGACAAGGCTTGAATTGAAACAATTTAAATAGAATGCGTTTGACTAAAATTCACTCCATAGACAATTCTAATATTTCTTTACAAAAATCAAACTTATTGGCTTGAAGCATCTAAAAAATTACCACTACCTATCGTGAAGTAATGTTTCTTTAATGGCACAACTTACTGCAAAAACCTCAATCCATGAAATGAACGTTGCAAATCTTCACCCACCACAAATTACAATCCTAAATCATTTAGCCTCATGAAGAAAATGATAAATTCCAACGAAATCTGTTCTCTCGTGATATCTCTACTTTTAGATCTCAGCTTCGCCGTTTTAAACAAATCTCCAAAATAAGTCTAACAAGACGATCTTTAATTATGTGTATATCACCTGTATGCTAACTATAGAAGAAACTAAAAATATAAAAACTTTCGTTCAGTTTCGGAAAACAGCAAGCAAAGCCAAAAAGCATGTGAGTCAAATTAAATGGCATGTTACACGGTAAATCATAATATTGCCAAAAAAGTAAATAAATAAATACAATGATTATTTTATCATGCAAAGTTATTAGGACCAATCTAACCACGTCTGACGGATTGTTGTTGTTTTAATTTATTAAATTAACTAGGATAAAGCAAAACAAGTATAATGAATACATTATAATAATAAGTACATGTAAATTTAATAAATATGTCTTATACCATTCCCATTTAAATACTGACGATAAATAAATACGTGACGATACGGATCAGGCGTGTGCCTTAAAAAATCATGTAGTTATGTTTAATCTATTACCTAAAAATTATAAAATTTTTATATTTTTTTGACTATATTTGTTCTTCACTTGATTTGTTTGTCTTCAAAACAATTCAGAACTGAAGAGAAAGAGAGAGAGAGAGAGAGAGAGAGAGAGAGAGAGAGAGAGAGAGAGAGAGAGTAAGAGGGGGAGGGAAAATGAGTGTGTGATAGAAAAAGAGAGTGAGAGTGAGAGAGAGAGAGATACAATTAATAAATAAGTAGGACATTATTCTAGATTGGTAGGTCTTAATATTGCCAACAAAATAAATAAATAAATAAAACTATTACTTATTGTACAATACGTTATTAGGACCAATGTAACCACATCTGCCGGATTGGACTTGTTTTAATTGATTAAATTAACTTGCATAAAGAAAAAAATGTAGTGCATACATTATAATATTAAGTACATATAAGCTTAATAAATAACTCTGATATTATTCCCATTTAAATAGTAAGTAAGTAAATGACAATAGAGGTAAGTATATTACTAAAAAAATCCATTTTTTCATGAAGTTATTTTTAATGTTCTATTTGAAACTTCAATATTTTTTGTCTATATTTGTTCTTCACTTGATTTGTTTGTACTTCAAAACAATACAGAACTGAAGAGAGAGAGAGAGTGAGAGAGAGAGAAGAAGACGAAAGGGAGAGAGAAGGTGAGAGGGTGGGAAAGAATGAGAAAACGGAGGTCGATAAAAAGATTATGAAAGAAACAGTGAAACAACGAGCTCGGAAGAAAGTGAACAGGAAGAAACTAAGGACAGAGAGAGAGAGAGAGAGAGAGAGAGAGAGAGAGAGAGAGAGAGAGAGCAAGAGAGCGAGGGGGTGAGTGTGAGATAAAGAGGGAACGAGAGACACATGAACAGATAGATAGATACATAGAAAGTTGGACAGAGGGCAAAGAAAAAAGAGAAAAGGTAATAAAGAGAAACGAGATATACATGAACAGATAAATAGATAAATGGGCATAAATTGGAAAGATGGAAAGAGAGAGCAAAGAAAAAAAGAGACAGAAAGAGAAAGAGAGAGAGAGAGAGAG
>CM077103.1:28010433-28037074 GCA_039619505.1 Cimex hemipterus | reverse complement strand
TATATATATATATATATATACACACACACACACTCAATTTTGAACGATAAAATAAAGGAAAAAGGCTATCCTCTACCTTTTTGTTTACTCACTTCTACAGAAATTAAAAGAAAACTGTCCCCGGCTTGTCGAGTTAACTTTTTCCTACGGAACGTACGTTCAAATTTGTCAGATTTCCCCTGACGGCTTAGCGAGTTGTCCGCTTAGTGGCTCATGTCCAAATATTGACCACACTCGCTGGGAATGAGGTTGACACAAAATGAAGGTGAATTGTACGTTCTACTTTTTGGTCAGTACTTGGAAAGTGTGGAAGCGCAGCAGTAGCGTTTTTTAATGAATCGAACTATTTTTAGATTTTTCGTTCTTTAGCTTATAATTACGTTGGGAACTAAAGATGTGCACTTCGTCTTGAGTAATCCGTTGGTTGACAGAGAAGATAAGTGTATTTACAAGTTTGAAAAATGCAGCCAAAATATCAGTTGATTATTTCGAAACCGAGACCATTGAGACCATTGATGCGTGTGGCACTTTCTGAAGCCAAGTCCGATTGCAACTGGCAGTGAGTGCTTGCACAAAGTCGAAGAAATGAGAAAAGCCGTCAGCCGTTTTCTCTTGTTCCGAAAAAGAAAAATGTAAATCTGAAACCAATTCACAGATGATGCATGAGAATCCAGTTTCAAGTGGAAGAGATCTCATTGGTCTGCTGGTTTAGGAAGTCGTTCAATAATTTTTCGTATCCAATTCGACTTTATCGAAAGATCGATTGACTTGACCGACGAAAAGAAGATAATAGCGGGAAACTGCTGGAGATATCCCAGCATTTCATTGAAGGGATCAAAGAATCTCTTACAATTTTGTTTACGATATTTGTTGGAAGGATCTTACCAGTTAGCTATTTCTTCAGGAGAGTTGCTCAATAATTTGCCTATTCTATCCGACTTTGTCGAAATTTAGGAAAACGATTGGCAGATATTCATATTTAGTTCATTTTCTTTCTTCCGGATTAAAGCCTTGACCGTCGAAAATACATTAATAACAGGAGCAGCTGGAGTTTTACCTACATGTCTTGGAATTGATGGAGAATATAGAGGCAGCAAAAAAACAATATTTGTTTATTTGAAACATCTCATTTTTATTGAACTTTAATTATGTTTATCAGCATACGCTTAATTATATAATTACTCAATTAACTATACACAATTTTTTCGAAATGAAAAATTGATTCGAACCCAACTCTTTCGGCTAAATACGCCATTGCTACCACCTGACCTACCGTGATTTCGATCGCCCATGCCGCAACTTCAAAGACCTTCCCAATTGTAAGCAAATCGCGGCTTTATATAAAAACACTTTTTATTAACGATTGTACTACGTTAGCGGGGCTGTGTACGATTCTAGGATTAATACTAACTTTTTATTATTTTTATCCGCTTATGCTTAATTAATTATACAATTATTCAATTAATTATATGCAATTTTTTCGAAGCGAGAACTTTGTGACATGGGCCATTGAAGTCACTGTAGCTCAAGTGGTAGAGCTGCGGCGTATTTAGCCGAATGTCGTGGGTTCGAATCCCGCCTGTGGCACAAATTTCATTTCGAACAAATTATGTATAATTAATTATCTCATTGTTATTCCAATCCCACCCGTGTACGGCTCAGTGACTTTTCTTGCTCTGACGTACCCTTTCATAGGATTTTTCGTATCCTGAGGTCAATTATTTGCACACCTTCCTAATTTTCTACTATTCCGTTTAGAGCTTGAACCTTGAAAATGATGAGAACAGAAGATCTTGGAATTTTCCTAACACAACTTTGTAATATGAAAACCAAGCGAATATTGACATGTAACGAAAAATCTAGAGAGATGTTTGCTTATTTTTTTTCCTAAAGATGATAGTCGGAAACATACTATCAAATGCTGCATGCGCGTACGGTGTAACGTTGAAAAGGTCTTCCAGGTATAGCTAATTCTTCATGGTCAGTAATATTCTCAATTTTGTCCTATTAGTTATGGCAAATGCCCATAAAGGCAAAGCCACAAAAAACATTTTCCGATCCTTCCACATTTTACATCATTCTCTCTTTATCAAATGGATGCCGGTTGTAAGTACATTATATCTTTATATTAAGGTATTTCCTCTCAATCTAGCATAAGATAATCGAATATGCTGGTATTTTCCAAGCAACAAGTTGAAACTCTGTATGAAGGTAAAAATTGTAGTTCAACAAAGTTTATTTTAACTCTAATTGTAATAACTTGAAATTACATTTTAGTGGTCAATTGAGCAAAATAATTTCTTTCAATCAATTATTCTTTCTGTGTAGGGTTTTGGTTAAAATGAAAAAGTTAGTGCCACGGGGGAGATTCGAACACACGACCTTCGCTCCGATACGCTGTTGCTCTAACCACCTAAGTAGAGACTTCGATCCACTCGTACACCAACTACCCATCTCAACCTAAAACCGTTCGAATTTTCCCTGTTTTTCCCATTTCCAAACGTCCTGTAATCAGAATTGGATTCTCAGCGACTTTCGAAGCGGCCACGGTGTGCTGTTTAGTGAAGTGATACTTCTTTTACTTATTAAATATTAATCCATTTACTTTTTAGTGGTCAAATTGACACACCAACTTACTTCTTTCAATTAATTATTTTTTCTATGTAAGATCTCGGTTGAGATATTTTATTTTTATTTCTACCTTTTTTCTAATTATTCACCCAGAGCTATTGAATGCGATATAAAAAGAAACCCCTTGGTCTGTTGGTTCTTGAAAAGCGCGTCTCAGTAATTTTTCCATTATCCCAAAGTCTTCCGTATCGTTTTAGTAAGTCCGGACTTTGGAATTAGTTCATTGTTTTTCTACTGATTAGGACCTTGACCGTAGAAAAGCAATAACCAGAAAACGCTGGCGTTGTCCTAACATTTCTTCTAATCAACTTAAAACAGATGGAGAACATTAATTCGTTACATACTTCGCCTCGTTTTGCTCATTTATTTTATTTGATTATCTCTGTCTTTTGCCAATTTGTCGAATTCTGCCGTAAACGATTAGCACATCTTATAAAAAGTTTAGTTACAAAAGTAAATAATAAGAGAAGATGATGGCGTTTTCCCAATATTGTTTTAAATCATCTACGAACAGAAGACATGATGTTGGCATTGAGTAAGTATTTTGTTATTTTAAATGTGTTTGAAACTTGCATTGTAATTATTCTTCAAGATATATTGAGTGTGAAATCCATTCTCGATTTCTAACAGAGTAAATATACAAAATTTAACTTATTTCCCTGGTTAGCCGATTCTTCAAGATTTTTCTCAATAATTTTTCCTACCATCTCTCTCGGTCTTTCGTCTTTCAATATGTCTAAGCGATAAGAAAATCGATGGAAATTTCGCATTTCATGCAATTCGTTGAATTCTGATTAGAGATTGACCCTTTAAAATAAGATAATAACAACAGGCGTTGAAGTTTTTCCAACATTACTTTAAATCTCTTACAGAACAAAAGAATAAGGGCAATCGGCCGAGAATTTACACAACTCCAGAGATATTGTTTTCATTTTTGAATTACTTAAAATTTGTGTTCTATTCATATTTAGGTTTATGTTTATTTATTATAATAGTTGAGTATAGATCGAAATATGTTCACAAAAACCTTTCTTAATTCAATGGATACCATATCGTCTTCAAAAGATCGTTGTTGTTTTATTGTCCCCCTCAGTGTTTTTGCTATTGTGACATTCCTGTCCCGAAAGTCTAAAGGGAAGTGGAGAAGTTATTACAAGACGTTATAAGTTTGTCAAATGGATCAAGGGCAAAAGTACAAGAGTAAAACCGAGCAGAACTTTCTAACAGGCTTACAAAATCGACAGCGAGCCTATTAATGACATTTTATTGAGATAAGGCCTGCACAGAGAAGTCTACGACACGAGATTTATGAGTTTCCATTAATAACAAGAGAAAATATCAATGGACCGTGGATAACTTTTGACGATTTGTTCATGTCGCCCCCTCTGCTCTGGTCGGGCATGATGGAAATCTTCCTGAAGGAAAGGGGAACGTTTCAAAAGGTATAAACAACAATTGCAAAATTAACGCTTTGTACACGAAGGGTAATTCTTGATTTTCCTCGTTCCTTTTTGTTTCGTTGTTTTCCCTTTTTATTTTCTGGATGTGGTAGTGTAGTCAGCAACCTTTTCTCATCTATTCATTTTGTTATTCCGCTGAGCTTTCCGAGGTCATCTTCCCGGTATCGATCTATTTATGTGTATTTCATTAATAAAATCATTTTAAATTAAATCCAGCAGCAATGTGGTAATGACCTTTGAAGAGTTCATAAACAACTCAACCTTTTGCCGGCCTCTATCTTTACCCCAGTATGATCTATGGTTTGTTTCTAACTCTATTTCTTATACCAAACTTATCTATAGTATTTTCTTTCATTGATATTAAAAATTCAGAAATTAAAGACATTAAACATGCTCAATAAAAAATAACAATTATTGTAATACGCACACTGACCAAAACCCATATTTCTTACTACCGATCTATAAAATCACGATGTCTAGAGACGGACACAGTCTTTGGTTGGGACCATTATTGTTGAATAAATATAATGATATAACTATTGAGTAAATATAACAATAACCAGTAAATGAAATGAATATACTTCTCCGGAAGTAAAGTGACATGGCATGGTAAAAAGGATATTAGGAAGCGGGGTTTGCGCTCCCCAGGCACTGCAGCCTTTTGGTTTATTGTACCTTCCTATTTGCTTAGTACAGTTCAATAGACTCTATCCTTCCCCTCAGACGTATCAGGTCATTGACTGTCTCTGCTGCAACTTCATTCCCTAAGTTTTTTCGTATGCTAGGTTGAATCTCCATTGAGCTGTTGCTTTGCAGTCGAAGATGACGTGGCTGTTTCCTCCTCCTCATTACTTAATCTGCAAATGGGGTTGTGAAGATGTTTTCTCAGATGCCAGTGACCGGTTAGTAGTCCTGCCACTTCTCTGAGTTTGGTCCTCTCCAATTCCAGCAATTTGCCAGCCTTGGGGGGGGGGGTTTGTCACACCGTAAGTTTGCTATATCTAGCGACGCTAGAATTATCCACTTCTCCTTTTATTTTGTTGGGATCCATTCTGAGATGGAGGATTCAATAATTGTTTTTGTTATCCCAAGTATTGGTTCGGGGCTTATGTGCGGCTTGAAGATCCTCCTCAGGCCAGACAGGCTGCTTTCTAATTACCCGAAATTCCCCTGTTTCTTGGTTGTTGTGTTCCAGAGGTTTTGGAAATTTTCGATGTACACACTGACTAATTTTGATGTGGTTATTTTACATGCTAATGCTTTAATGATTGTTTTGTTATGAAAATCTTATGGAGATTTTTTGCCAGTGTAACCTGTTTTAAAATTTCTTAGAGCACAAGCATTGATGGCATGTATTATAGAAAGACTGAGTGCACCTCCCTAATGAGTTTGACTTCCCATGTTTTGAGCTTGTACAGAAAGCGCCTGATCCGGTTGCTTCTTTTGTTTTGGAGCCATCTTTACAACATATCTATGTATGTGATGCTCACCTGTGTTCTTCCTCTCCTTTATAGTCCGTTGAGACGGTAGGAAGTTGTGAAGACTGTTTCCGGGAATCACATAGCCAGTCCTCATTTCTAAAAATGGGTGTCCAGAAACAACACATACCATAATAACTTTTTATTTGACGGTAAAAAGTTATGTATGCTGAGGATGTCGTACTATTGGCAGACTCTTCTTTGGTGTTACAACAAATAATAAAATATTTAGAAATGCATTGTGACTATTAAAAACTTGGGAAGTTAATACCGCTAAATCAAAAATGAAGGTATTTAAATACAATAAACCTAATTTGCTACCAAACTGAAGATGCAAATTTGAAAATGAGATTTTAGAAATATTTGAAACTTATTGATATTTGGAAGAATCAGATATCACAGTTAAGTTTCACGATACAGTTGATGGAAAAAATAAAACTAGCCAAATTAGGCTTTAAGGTTTAGGAACTTAGCATTTTTCGCACAGCAAATTTGGGGCCAATCTGGCCACATTGAAAATAGTAAATTTAAATTTTTTCTTAAATTTCCAACAGTAAACTACAGAAACTGCATTGAAATACTAGATAACGTATACAAATTCATCACCGATAACGACATAGATATTTAACATATGTAACCATCCTTGAGGCTTGGTGGCGTTCGGGAGGGTGGCCGTGCGGGACGGTCGGCTGTCTCTGCGTTCTCAGGGAGCGTGGGGGTGATGATGATTGACTTTTCCGAGGGTAGCTTTACTATGCAAGGTTTTTATCCACCACCACCATCAGGAACAGTCTGTTATGTTGAGAATTTCCAAGGTACAAATGGAGAGCTTTACAGGCAGGTCTCGGGGGCCGTGCTGGCTCGGCAGGGGCCGGTAGCATCAAGCAATGAATGTAGATGGCTATATTTATACTAGTTCAACGCCAAAAATAATTCATTTGATACACTAGGTAATAAGAACTATTTTTCCTCTCAGGGTAAGAAAGAACATTATATAAGTTGAAATTCGAACTTTTTCCTGTAATCTTCCTCTACATTTCCACGTAGTTTACCTCCTTACTTGCTAAAATTTTTCCTAATTTTCTCTAACTTGTATTCGCTGGTCAGTCTTTTAAAATGTGCTCTTACCAGTTAGCACTAGCTATAGGTCAATTATTCAGGCGATGGACGCCAGGCCAGAATGAAACAAAAAAAAAACCTTCTTGATTTTTTTATCAGTGCATAATAATGTTCAATTTTACAGTTGATCTATTTTCACTTTTTCTTTATTTTTACACTGTTTTGTATATGCAAAATTTAAATAAGAATTTAACACTAAAAATACATATTAAATCTTAATAATTAGATTTTTTCTCTATTCTTGGTAAATCGAATTATTTTTGTGGCCCCTCGGATTTCGAACTATCTAAATTCGACTGTGTTTGTTTTCCGTTTCCGAACGGCTCGCCAAATAGAATCATTACAATGATTGCCCATTGCTAAGCTCTGCTTAGACTATCCGTCATCAGACACGTTTTGCCTACAAAAGAACATTAGTTTTCATCCTCTAATAGCAGAAGATAAACGTTCCTTCACCCGCGAATCCAACCATCCAAGTGACAAGAACTTATTGTTCTTTACAAAACAAACGTGATATTTGACAGTTTTCCGGCAAGACTAGATTGATGGTTTTTGATAATGAACCTTTTCGTATAAATTTAACATTTAACTTTTCCTGTAGAATGTCTGGTAGAAAAGGGCTCTTGGTGATTTTAATAGCTTTGGGGACCAGACGGCTCACGATTTTTTTCCTCAACCGAATTTTCTGTTTGTTCAGCTGGTAACATCGTCGTCTCCTGATATCTAGACTTTTTCCCGGAACCCATTTGACCCCGTTCTCGAGAAACTCAACAAACCGATAAACGCAGGTATCCTGCCCTTCAATTAACCAGGAATAACGTGCTACTCTCATGGCGATTATGGCCATTTGTTTCCCATAGAAGTGGTCGGGTGGGGGAGGGGGGTTACATCATAACCGTACAATGAAAGTTTTCTACTTTTCTCAAAGCATGAAAGGGACTTAAGGAAAAAAACAGCACGATTCCATCTAAACAGGGCTTTCTTAACTTTGTTGTATCATTGCTCGCAGCCGAACTTCATCGTATTGGGAACGTTTTCGTGTTATAAAAATTTGAGATAAAAATTTCAATAGTATTCCATTTCATGAGATCACCGATTTTAATTAAACTTTTTGACTAATACTAGGTCGAAAAGTATAAAACTGTGTTCGGGTTTTTATTCCAATGACCCCCTAGAGGCCAAGAAAAAATTAAATAATTTATATACTTTTTCAATATGGGGTCTTGTCATTGTAGTTGATATATAGAATACGAAATAAAATTCTATTAAAAGAGATGAGATCAGCAAAATGTTACAAAACCAAAATACATTTCTAGTAAAATAGATCAGAAATCGTTTTTCTTGGACAAAAATAAATTAATCAAATCTTAAATATAAATTTTTAAAGCATAAAAAATGGGATTCTTTGCCAGGTTCACAGAGGATTTTTTTCCGCTGATGTCTGCACTTAAAAATTCATAACTACTAATTTCTCTTCTACAAGTCTTAATCAATAATTTTTTTGGTTTTCTCTAATAATTATATACTTTTTCAATATGGGTTCTTGGCATAGTTCTCATGTTTTTCGAGGTTATTATACACCGTTTGGTATATTTTATTACGTAGAATACGAAATAAAATTCTGTTGAATGAGATGAGATCAGCAAAACGTTACAAAGCTAAAATACATTTCCAGTAAAATAAATCAAACATTGTTTTTCTCGGAAAAAAATGAAAAAGCTTTCATTTTTGGTACGCTTTAAAACCCTTAAATACGAATTTTTAAGACATAAAAAACGGGATTCTTTATCAGGTTCACAGAGGATTTTTTTCCGCTGATGTCTGCACTTAAAAATTCATAACTACTAATTTCTCTTCTACAAGTCTTAATCAATAATTTTTTAGGTTTTCTCTAATAATTATATACTTTTTCAATATGGGTTCTTGGCATAGTTCTCATGTTTTGCGAGGTTATTATACACCGTTTGGTATATTTTATTACGTAGAATACGAAATAAAATACTGTTGAATGAGATGAGATCAGCAAAACGTTATAAAGCCAAAATACATTTCTAGTAAAATAAATCAAAACTTGTTGTTCTTGGAAAAAAATGAAGTCTCATAAGTCTCAATCGACCAGTTTTAGGTTTTATCATCTCATTATAAGTAGTACCCGTTTTTACGTGCACTAAAAATTTCCAAATATGGCACATAATATGGACTAAAAGGCCCTCAAATTTGCCTTATAATATGCCCTAACACCCTCCGAATATATGGCATGTATTTATTCATTTATATAATTTTTTAATTTTACGAGGATTCGCAACAGCAGAGGCTATATAAACCCTCAGGGTGCCTTTTGAAAAAAAGCCCATTTGTTAGTATGTCAGGTTCGAACCCGGGACCTTTACCTTAGAGTAATGAGCAACGGACAAGGATGGACATTACAAAGGATGAACGCCACCTACATCACTGGACTAATAATTAATTACATTGCTTTATCTAGACCTTGTTTTCGCCTGGTACAAATTCATTTTGAAAATAAATAGAACAGAAAAATTTCAGTCTCACAAAAAATCGTATAAATTAAAATATAATAGAAAATAGATAGATAAGTAGGCGTAATTAAGTTGATAATTTGGATTAAAATTGACAAGGGCTTACATTTCAAAGTTAGTTTCTGTAAAATTGCTACGTTTATCGTTGGAGAAGAAATATTTGTACTTAAAAAAAAAATTCCAAATCCGATATAACATTTAAGTAAAACAATTTGATTGTTTCTATTTAAGATTTCATTAATTTTTCCCCCATTTTTGTCAGGGAATATTTTTTTTATTTTTTTCGGCCAAGGTGCGATTCTCAACACTCCCAGATTATTCAACATTTTGTGTGTTTTTCAACTATCTACGATGGTTGTCATAAATCTACTCCTTTCTCTTGAACTATTCATTTTGGCCAAATAAGAAAAAACCTTGAAAAAAGTCTTAAATTTCTTTGAGAAGGCATCCTTCCAGAAATTTTAAATTGAATTTTTGCCAAATCGACAACTTCTAAATCTTAAACAAAAATGCCAAATTTAAAAATAGTAAATAACAATATACCGTTTTCCTTAAATGACATCGAAGCAAAATATAAAAATTTTATGTTAAATGGAGGAATAATTGTGATGATGTGGTTAATCTAGTATTTCAACTTTTCGTCCTGGGCAAAATTTATTTCCAAATTTTAACTTAATAAAAAAGCTCGAAAAGGAAGACAACGAATCAAAACGCATAAAAAAGAGACAATAAACATAGCATAGGGCACTCTCAACAGGTCACGCAAAAACAGCAAAATTACACAGAAGACAACCACTTTGAGCCCTGAAGATGATCACAGTAAAGATCGAAACGTTGGCATGATAAAGAAAATGTTTTTTGAAACGTACATCACACCAGACAGCATCTCACGATTTCTGAAAAATAAATCTAGCGAACAACCAAACCAGAAAATTTTCTAGAACCAAATGTTTCTGTTGTTTTGATCTAACGTCTAGTTTTATTTTCATAGGCGGCATAATTGTTCCTAATTTGTAGATCGAACTGACATCAAATCAAACATTCATTTTTGTGCGTTTATGCCTGAAAATATGGCATAAAATTGCGTAATCAATGACCCAAAAGTACAGAAAATGATCTATATGGCATTATATTCACGTACCTTCAAGTAAAAAAAAGATGAAGGATGAAAAAAAACTGTTGCTTCTGACAGAATTGTTTTTGTCAATGAAATTGGATATGTAGAATTATTAAAAAAATAAATTTATCTAGTTGAATGTATCTTGTTTTTGTATAAGTTGGAAAGCGTTTCTTGTTCATTGGATTTCCGGATCGTTGCTATCAATGCAAAGAATTGAGGAAGTGTGAAATTTAGTGATAAGGCGTTGATTCTGTCGGCTTTAAATGTTATCCACGCCTTGGGGCGTCATCCGCGCGTAACCTAACGTTTCCGTATGCAAATTTTTTCCTTTTAGAATTTCAGCCGAGGGACTCTGCCAAAATAAACCATTTTCGCTAATGAACAGGGAAAAAGCGAAAAACGTGGAACAAATAACGCCTTTTTCGACCTTCATGCTCCGTGTAATAACAATGGGCCCAATATTATGATTAGACCCAATTTCCGACCAATCTACACTTTTAGCCGTACTTGTTCGGAATAAAATAATAAAAATAACGCTATTTCGGACGTGCCATAACAAATGCATTCGGCCTTGGAACAATTTTAATGCCAATTTCAAGGGTGTGTGAGTGTGTGCACATGTATATTTTATACTCGGAAATCGGTACCGTGAAAATCGATAAAGCGTAAAATTTTCATTTGAATATATCCTTTGTGTTCAGAGTTAAAATTTAAGGAAGTGAATTAAAAAAGGACAGTATCTGAATGATCGATTATAGCGATGGTCTTCATAGTTTTAATCAACACAAATATACTTTCCATAAACAGTTTCTGGCAAATTACAAAGTGCTGAATATACCCAGCATGAATAAAAGAGGTCGTATGCACGCAATAGAAAAATGCCCAACCTTAAATTATCTCTGTACATAACGAAGTCGAAATATTCAACATTCCTCACTGCATATATGCCTTTCTCCTATTTAACATTTTGTTAAAAAGTCCCCATGTGTGAAATTTTAATTTTTAAATTGTAGAAAAAGTTATTTAATATGTATATATGACGTCAATTATATGGTATAAACGCATAAACGTGAAATGTTTTTTACACTTCATCGTTCGTATGTAACTTCTGTAAATGTAAGGTATCAATTTCAATTCATGTCAAAGTTTTGGTGAAACTTTCTTGGAGATATTTGTCAAATGGAAGAAGTATTTTTCCCATTTCTTATTCGTTCTTGCGAGTGCTTTGGTGAAAAATTTTATAATCCTTTGTCATTAGCAATTAAGACGATTAAATATTTTTGTTTATCGATTTATGTTGTAGTGGTCAATTGACCAAGTGACTTCTTTCGATTAATTTTTTTGTTTTGGGAAAGGTCTTGGTTGAGATAAAAAATTCAATGTCACGAGTGAGATTCGAACCCACGACCTTCGGCTAAATACGCCGCTGCTCTACCACTTGAGCAAATCTTCGATCCTCTCGGTCACTAACTCTCCATCTCAACCTGAAACCGTTCGAATTTTCCCTCTTTTTGTAATTTTCAAATCAGGTCGTAAGTTCGAATCCCGCTCATGACACCTAATTGTCCTTTATGTCGTTAGATTTCTGCTTAAAGTCTGCGGGGTGAAGAAGATGTAGCACGGTCAGGTCGAAAAATTTTAGTTTTACTTTTCATTCCTTTTCTACGTGACAGGTTTTCTTTCCTGCTTACGCCATGTTCAGTGGTGGGGTTTGTGCAATTTTTATATAGTAGAGTACTCTTTATATACACTTGTGAGGTGAAAATAATTGGCCTTTATTTTTGTCCTCTTTCTTTCTTTGATTGTAGATTTTCTGTCTGTTCTTGAAGGTCATATTTGCTTTTTATTCAAACCAGCCTTAAAAGTTCAGGGAAACGCTAAGGTCTGACAAGAATCATAGATATCATAGGAAGCAAAAAAAAGAAAGAAAGAAAAACTATTCAGGTAGTTTATCGACTGTAGCTTGACTACAGGCTTGAGGACCTCAAACGCCCTCTTATCTTTAACCAGGGTCGGTGGCCAAGTGTGGCGGAAGAGGAGCTTTAGTTCCCTCGTACTATCAACGAGGGGGCAGTTGAATACCCTGTCTATTTTTATTGAATATTATTTCTAATTACGTAAATTATGTGTGACAGCATATTATTTTTTCGAGTGGAATACGTCGTCTCTGCATATTTTTAGGTTTTGACGTTTTTCCTCCATTTTGTATGTTGTGTTTGTATTTTTGGGGTTAGTTTTATATTTTACATTTTTTGCATTTTTTAAAATATTGAATTATAGATTAATTTTTCGATGAATTTAGTTTTCTTCGGTTAGGTTTTTTAGGTGTTTTTCAATTGTCTTTCACCTTTAGTGTTTTTTAAAATCTAATTTGTTAAATAGATCGATTAATTTGCACCACTCTTTTTCCTCCATGTGCTGAACATAGCACATACACGACTCTGAGATGTCATTTTGTTTTTGGGTATTTCTTGTTCTAATACTTTTTATTGTTTATGTTCTATCTGTTGTTATAAGGTATGTTGTTTATAGTTCCTTCTTACATTTCTGATTAGTCAATGGTACTGATGCAATTTTGTGGCTTTTTAGTGAATTTAGTGAGTTATTTTGATGTTTTGGTATTGGTTTCCAGAGCCTCCTCGTGTTATTGTACTTACTGCGTCCATATTAACGTCTTTCCTATATTTTGAGCCAGAAGTTTGGTACTTGTGTTTGTTGTATTTCGTGGAATTTTTAACTTAGTTAAATAAATGGGATTATTTGTTTATACATTTACCCTTTTGTATATAATGAGGTTCCAGACTAATAAAACTAATAAAAAAATATGTTTTTAAGGTTTTGATTGGTAAAATTATTTTTTACTAGTTTCTGTATAGTATCTCTTGTGTGCTTTGACTTGTTTTTAGTCTGTCCGTCAAGCATGTCATCCTGCCATTTTCTCCATGTTTTGGCGGTTCGAATCGGCTCTTTTGATGTTATCTATAGTCGTTTGTTTTCGGCAATGGTTTGGACAAAATGGTGATACATGTGTATTTTTTTTTATTTTTTTTTTTTTACGAAGGTTTGCAACAGCAGAGGTCATATAAACCCTCAGGGTGCCGGTTAAATTTCATATTTTTTTGTACATCTTTTTTATCATTTGTGTTCCCAGGGTTCCGGTGGTTTTGAAAAAAACGGTCCATTTGTAAGTATGTCGGATTCGAATGCAGGGCTGCTGGATTCGAACCCGGGACTTTTACCTTACAGTGATGAGCGCCGTGTCAACGCCTAAATCGTTGGATCCATATGCATTTTCGTTGATCTTATTTAATGAAAGGTAGTATTTCAACTGATTTATAATATTGATAGTTAACTAATGTTGTTATTGATGATTAAGGTAATATTGATAAATAAGTTAAATCGACTACTCCCAAAAAATTCGTACCAAGGGCTTTTAATTTTTCATTTTTATTTTGAACTCTCAACTTATTGTCATATGTCAAAAAGTTAGACATTTTATGGCCCGCTTTATGGATAATCCGTAATCCTTGCGCAATCGTTTAATCGAGCGCGAAGGTTGGCAGTTAGCTCTGGGATCCGTGGATCCCGGACCGATTCACGTTACCCAATGGTGTTTGCGTCAAGAAAACATACCGTCCATTTTCGCAAGATGGCCTCATCTCAACACGGAGATTAACAAGCAAAACGTATAATCTAATTATTTTAGATATTCTATCTAGGGAGATACAAGGCGCGATGTTTTTACAACGCGATTAGATAAACGTGATTGAGCGGTCAGATAACAAAGTGCAAAAATTAAAAAATAAAAAAAAAACTTTGCCTCTATTTTTATTTGTCCGTTATGTTTTAATAAAATTGTAAATTTACGATTTGTGTAAATATTTTTCATGTTAACAAAAGCCATCAATCACTTCTTTTATTTTTACTAATTTATATCGCAGGTACATTAGGTAGAAAAAATTTCCATAACTACTTATAATTTAAATTAATATGTTTAAATTGCGATAGTTATAAAATTCGATTTTTTTATTATACCGGTTATTAGGAAGATTAGCTTAACTCTAATTAATTTTTTTTGTGATATTTCGTTACTGCTCTTCCCTATTTTAAGCAATGTTTTATAAAATTTTTAATTTTGTTTTTAATAATCGCTCTTTTATGTACATTCCAGTCTTTAAATATAAATTCTGATTGTCAAGGAGTCGTAAATGTAGGTCAAAATTTATTCAACCCTAAATAATTGGCTTCCGAAAAAATGCATTATCTAAAGTGGATGGAATCCCTGGCAATGGGTTTATTTCTTATAGCCAAAATAGGGGCGTGAAAGGGATTTATAGAAACGGTTTAATCAATTAATTTTGTAAGATTATAGCAGACCCAAGATGTGCTAATAAACAAGGGACTTTAAAAAAACAACGATTTAAACTTTGTTTTAATCTTGTTCATTAATTCACTAGTTTTCGTGGTCCGCTTGGTCAAATAATAACTTTCAATTAATTAGTCGGTATTGGTCGAGATAAAAAAAGTCAGTGTCACAAGCGGGATTCGAACCCACGATCTTCGGCTAGATTCGCCGCTGCTCTACCACTTGACCTATTGTGATTTCGATCCTCTCGGATACCAACTTCCCATCTCAGCCCCACCTTTCGAATTTTCCAGCATTTTTCAAACGACGTGTAATTTATTTGATGGGATCCCGATCGTGACACTGACTTTTTATATCATCCAAAACTTAATTAAATATTAATTAATTGAAAAAAAATTATTTGGTCAATCGGACAACGAATGTATGAAATATACATAGTCTATATATCGTAGTATATAGGTAGTCATGAACCATAAAATTTGACCTGGAAAAAGAGAAGGACTAGAGAAAATTGGCGGATTCATAGAGGTAAATATATAGTTTAAACAAATAAAATCGAGAGTACTGTACTGACAAACCTTTCCTCAAAGAAGAATAAAACCGAAGCAGCAAAAATTAGTTTGTTTACAACATTTTGAACAATGTGTAGAGATTAGGGCGGGGGATTCGAACCCACGACCTTCGGCTAAATACGCCGCTTCTCTAACCACTTGAGCTATCATGGCTTCGAACCACTTGGACACTAACTTCCTATGACGACCTCACATTTTGAATTTTTCAACGTTTCTGCCATTTCAAATGTCGTGTAATCTATTTGGTTCTCGGGGACAATTGAAATGGCCACAGAGATCTTTATTAGTCAAGATGTATTTCTAACTAGTAATTTAATAAGTTAATTAAATTCACTAGTTTTCGTGGATCGAACAATATCTTTCAATTAATTAATCTGTATTTAAGGTGTTGTTCGAGAGAAAAAAAGTCAATGTCACGAGGGGGATTCGAACCCGCGATCTTCAGCTAGCCGCTGCCCTACCACTTGAGCTTCGTGACTTCGATCCACTCGGACGGTAACTTCCCATCTCAAACTCACCTTTAGAATTTCCCCTCTATTTTTCGATTTTTCATTCCTTCACTTGTTCATTAACATAAATGTCTCAAAATTTTTTATTTATGTAAGTTAAAATTTCATTTTAAATAATGGGTAATTGTGAAGCAAATTGTTTCTTACGGTAAAAATTTATTTCAAATAATGCTTAATCAATTTTAATTTGTTCTTAATTCGTTCTATAAGCTAAACAAGCTTTTGAAAACATATTACACCTGAAATGATTAATAAATTGAGTATTTTAATAATTGTCCGAGTGTTACTTGTCGTAGGTCATGATTACGTCTTTTCCTACCGTGCTCGCTAATGGCCGGCGAGCGGGAAAAAAGAAAAAAGCCAAGTCAGCGTGGTCCTCCTCTGGAATCGATAATAGTGTTTAATTAACGGAGGAAAAGGATAGCGGGTCAAAGGTCACGTTGGCCGTTTCTGCAACGATACGCAATAGGCATTAATAAAACTCGGCTCTCCCCGTTTCAGAATTTTGGTGGAACAGCATAAAAATCATTAAATCTACCTAGAAAGCTTTACGATAAGATTCGGCAATTTCTTTTCACCATGACTTTCGTACTGACTCTTTAAATATTTAACAGAACCAGATCATAAAGAAACATAGCTTATTTAGCAAGATGTCATCTGACACACTCCGATGACATAATTGATAAAAGCTTAAAAATAAATTTTCATTTCAACCGTATAAAATGATAGTTCCTTTCACCACGGATGAGGCAATAATGATAATAAAAACCTGAGATCGGTATTTTTACGATATTACAAAAGGTTGAATATTGACAAAGTGGTATTTGTAATAATAATCTCATTTGGTTGATGGAATCTTAGGATACACTAGTTCAATTTTATTCTCTATTTTATTTCTATATTCAATAATTTTGGTCACAAATTTGGTACTTGAACCGGTAACGTAGTTATGATACAAGCAAGATTTTTTGACTGTGACCGCGACCTAGCAAGGAATATTAATGAGCCATAGATAAGCCGTCCACCTAGTTTTTGCGCAAAAAAATGGCCAATTTTGAAAATGCATATATTTCAGCCTTTTAAGTCACAGATTTGCACTAGCTTTCATTTTTAGAAAATTTACGCTGAACAAAATGGCTTTTTTGTTTGGGCGGAAGAAGATTAAAGTATTAACTTTGTAATAATCTTTTTTCAATCTGGTTTCATTAAAATCGATGATCCCGAGTTCCTATCTTCTCCTTGTAAGTCATAATTGGACCAGTTATGTTTTTTGTACCAGTCAAAAGATTCTTATGCATGGCTGAAAAGCCTTTCTTTGGTGTTTGATAACCGAATCAGCAGTTGCGCTAAATCTTCTATACGATATACCTGATTTTATCTAGTACTCAAATTATGAACCAAATGTGGAAAATGTAAAAAAATAAACAAAGAAATGAAAATTTTATGAAAGTAATCCCGAATTTACCCTTAAAATGGGTAATATAAATCCAAGGCCCTGGAGATGATCTCAATAAAAATCGAAACGTTGGCACGATAAAGAAAATATTTTTCTAAGCATACATCACACCAGAGCGCATCTCCTGATTTCTAAATAATAATTACCCTAAAAGTTAGTGAATAAAGTGAAATGCAATTAGTGATGGTAAAGGAAAGAAAAAATAAATAATTATAAAAATTAATTACTTATTAGGAAGATTAGTAAATTCTGTCTTCTCAATGCGACAAAATAAAATTAATTAAAATTAAATTATATTCAGTTTGATAATTATGCCAAATTATAGAATTTAGGATATTAAATGTAAAATTAATTGGGTTCGTCTTGTGGTTTAATTGGTCAAAACTTGTAAAGTATTCTGAAGCAAGGGTCCATTCTGAGCCTAATTTTGTTTTCCTTATTTCAAAATTATCTTCGCTGATTTTTTTAGTCATGGACAATAAAGTTTCACAATCGGTTTTAGATGATAATAACCGCTTGGGGCACGTGCCCGATAACGTTGACAGAAAGCGTATATATTTTTGTACAACAATGCCAAGAAGAAAGCTGCCTCCGAACGACTTGCCAAAGAAATTTACGTCAATTAAAAAGTTCGAATTGAGAAAAATTGAACCGCAAACCAAGGACTGCGGTTTGCCGGTTCAAACTGCCAGGAATTCAAGGGGTTTTGAAACGTTTACGCAAATAGCTCTGCTTTGCGATTGCTTTGACAGACAGTTTTTTGAAACGGGCTTTAAAGGGTTTTAAAGCCGAGACTAAATTAAACAAAAAACACTGCGGGAAGTTATAATAATAATAAAAGCTAATAAAAACAAGAAAAATGTCCTGCTGGGATCACTGTAATTAGGTTTTTCAATTTTAACAGAAGAAATAGCGTCTTGAAGTTTAAATCACATACTATAAACAATTCAAGACTTTAATTTACAGAGATTTGCCTTTTTTAAATGTTCATATCCTTTAAGTTATGAATGAAAAAACGAAAAGATTGGGTTTATTAATACATAACAATTTTGGACAGGCCTAGAAAATTTGTTACCTCATGAGCCCCGATGGATTATCAAATGTTTTATTATCCTTATTAAAATTATCATCGTCGAATATCTACAAATGATTATAGACTGTTAAATTAGCCATGATCGATGAACCGATGTGATTTGATTAAAATTGATCGGCTTCGGGCCGCCTGCGCCGGGTTTCAAATGAAGGCAGAATTACGAAACGACGTTTGAAAAGTTGACTTAATTATAGGATAGTTGTAATTTATAATTTATTACAAATAAAATCAGAAGGAAGTGAATCATTTTTCAATATTTGATTTTTAGATGGAAGTTTTTTTTATAGACCCATACTGACAAGCTTGTCGATTATGCTGACAACCTGGTTATTGCTTGGAACGAAACTATGAATATTTCTCGTTAAATCTCCATAGATATTTTTTCAACAGTGTGAAAATGATTAAAGTTCAGCGCGTTAAAAGTGTTTCAATCATGTCGAGAGAGAATGAAAGAATAATTTTTAAAAAAATAGCGACAGTTTTCCAAACAAATTTTGACTTTCCCATCACAAGGAATATTTCGTTACGTGAAATTGGGGAAATGAGCTAGCTACAAAATTCAATATGGTAGGAAAAAAAAACAAGAAAACAAATAATTTTTGATTGAGAAAATGCGAACAGATAAGCATAAAATGATCATAAATATAAACAAAATGGTCAAAATATTGTAATGAAAAGAATCATATTTTGAGAATTCAGAATTGAAAAAGCATAATTATAATTTTATGGAAAAGCCCTTAATAATGAAATTACAACACGATAAAATGTCGGGTCGTCGAACGGTTAGGGCGTCCGATTCGCATTTGCCACCTTAGTAATTCTTGGTTCGAATCCCGGCATAATGGACGTCCGATACTTCGGGACTTCGACCACTTAGAATTCTATGAAATTTCCAATTTGGGGGATTTTACGGTACTTAATTCGGGCTTGCTTTACAAGAGGCCCCTTGACTTTAGCTCAATTAAACTGGTATGAGAGCCATAAAGGTGCTGTTTTCTTTGGCTAGTTCATTCAGGGTCGGCGGCCAAGAAAATTGGTCATAATATAAAAAAAAGTGGTTTGACCCCTTGTCCGTTACACCCAACGGGTTAAGCCCCCTCCTGTATGCCAGAAATTACTTTTCATTTTTTATTTTATAAATTGAAATCAACTGAAACACCATGTAAAATAATAATTTGTGATACTCCAAATTCTATTACACCATTTAACTATTCTATCCTTCAGCAAGAAAACACCAATGATCAGAATCTAATAACCTGTAGAACTAAATTGAACTAGAAGTTCAAATTTCTCAAGGCTTTTTTTTAATTTTTATTGATTGCTGACGATAATTCGGCAACGGATGAGGACCTAATAGTTGTAGAAGCTCTAACGTACAAAGTACACAGTATATGGTTTGATTGCTGGCAGTTAAAATTAAATATAACTTCCAAACTGCATTTAGGCGTTTCAGAAATAGGATCTGTTTTAGACGATTCGCCGTGGCATTATTGACGAATATGACTTCTGAATTTTTATGCTTCCTGCAAGGATTTAAAAAAAAAAGATAAATATTTTAATGGTAGTACAACTACATACGTACATCCTTCACTGTCGGGGTACATGAATATTTGTACGAATTATAAAACGTTCCCTACAAAATAAACGATTTCGTTGTTGTACACATACTAATTTTTTTTTATTGGAGAATTTTTCCAACAAAAAACTGTTTTGTTGACTATACTGCCATCCGTTAACAAGCACACAATTCCCAGAAAAATAACGTAGCACGCTATTTCAGATAACTTAGATCAATTTGTGGTTACCCTTCTCGGTTAAGCTATGAAAAATCTCGCTATTTTTTTTCCGGTTACCCTTCTAGAAGTTCTGAAAAATCTCGCTATTTTTTGCGGCCAACGACGTCATATTTTTATTTTTTATTTTTCTACATTTTTTTTTTTAATTGGAGAATATCTCCAACAAAAAACTATTTTATCGACTTTACTGCCATCCGTTAACAAGCACACAATTCCCAGAAAAATAACGTAGCACGCTATTTGAGATAACTTAAATCAATTTGTGGTTAACCTTCTAGGTTAAGTTATGAAAAATCTCCCTATTTTTTGCGGGCCAACGACGTCATATTTTTATTTTCTATTTTTCTACATATTTTTTTTTTAATTGGAGAATATCTCCAACAAAAAAACTAATTACCACACAATTCCCAGAAAAATAACGTAGACAATTTTCATACTTAAATACATAAAAGTATGGAAACTAGTAATAATGGGGGAAAATTAATACCATATAGAAGTTCGTTTTTACAGAGGGCTCACTGCCCTGGAAAAAACCCAGCTTGAACTAACATGCGTGAATGAAGAAAAGTAAATACATTACAAATGCAAATTTCCACATTTGTCATTTGCATATTCGTACGATCGTTTTATTAAAGGAAAACTTTATTTTTCATACGCTTCTCCTATCTTCCGTCTGTTTTGAAAAAATCCAAGGTCTGCCTAGACTACTATTTTAATTTATCGTAAGATTAATTATTGATTAATTCACGATCGTGAGATGCGGTTTGGTGTGATGTAGGTTTTATAAAAACATTTTCTTTAATGTGCCAACGTTTCGATCTTTAGTGAAATCATCTTCAGGGCCTACGATATATAAAAATTGTTTAAATTTTACAATTTATTATTAAATTTTCCAGTTACAATAAGATTTAAATTGACAAAGGAAATGAATTTAGATTTTAATTTCTTTTCTGTTTTTTATTTTTACAAGAATTTTAGAATAATTTTTTGTTGTACAAACAAGGACGAAGAAAGAAATTTAATGAATAAAAAGTCCGTTGGTCTGTAGAAAGCAGAATAAAATTTTAAATAGCAACCATGAAGCCTCCCTCAGGCCTCTTTTCTACGTTAAGCTTGTTATTTCATTAAAGGCAGAAAGAAAATCTGTAAAATAGAGACAGATAATCTAGCTAAACATGAAGAATTATTCAGTTATGTGAATTGAATTGAAACTGTTAGCAAATATAAATATCTGGGTTTTTCTTCAACGTCTCATTTGAATTATGGGAACTATGACAAAGACAAACTAGCCAGATTCGGCATACATAAAGATTGGTAGGATCTCTAACATTTACATGATTCAAGGTATATGAAGATGTACAATTTTTGTTAAAGAAACTATTTGTGATCGATGCATGTTAATTGTTGAGGTGAAAAGGAACAATCAAGATTTAAAAAAGAAAACAAAGTAATGGGAAATTGTAAATGCAGAAAGGCAAGGATTGTAATCTATCAAACAATGTAATTCAGCTTATTATCAAAATTGAACAAAATTGAATCAGCAAAACATTAGAAAGCGAACAAGACAGTATAAACTAAACTATAGTAGTACAAAAACTGGCAACAAAGTGCAGAAAAAGAACTACAACGGAATAATTACATGAAGGTCGCATAAGTCTAAGACAAACAGGCCAAAAACAGAAATGAATCATAACCAAGAAATAAAACATATTTAAAAAAACACAAAACGCTGGCTACGACAAAGACTCTATTATTAAACTAATAATTAACAAAACTTCTTGAAAAAAGATACAAAATTCTCTAACATAGGGGAAAAGTCGTCTACAAAATATACTAATTAATGCAAATTATTTAACAAATTAGGCATAAAATTGAAGTAAAGGTAATAAACAATTGAAACACCCTCCCCCGAGATAATCAACCAGACAAGCCAAAAATTACTACAATACATTCGAGGTTAAAAAAAAATTTTTGTTAAAAATACAGAAACGTACAAATAATTCATACTCAACAGGAAAAAGTCCATGATTACGCAATTGATCTACACAAACAGCATACATAATTTATACCGTTTCATTCAACATTAACATTTAAAAAAAAATCAATACAATGACATACAGGAACAAACGGAAAACCAAAAATTCGTCCGTGAACATGGCGAAAATCAGATAAAATTTGACAGTTCTGAACTGCTGCAGATCTCAAGGAGCAAACTCACAATACAAAATGTATAATCTTTAATTGATTTAATGGCCAAAGGATTTAAAAGAATTTTCATGATTAAAAAAGATTTTATTCAAGAGCAACAATCGAATAACCGTGATATGCGTCTTTTGTATAGTCCAAATCAACACCGTAAAAAGTGAGTTCTCCCTCTTGGGGAAAAAATGGATGAGCATACGTGCTACATTTGACAAATATTTACCCAAAGAAACGACTTTGCCGGTGAAGTAATTTGTGCCCTACTAATAGAAAGACTTAGAAATGAGACGACAAATGGCTTATAATCTGCAAAACAGAATCTAAGCCAAATTTAAAAACTTGTAAGACGAAGCCAGCCACTCCCCTAAAACCCTCTCCATTTTTGGCACTCGCAACAGTTACATTTCAAATTCAACTTCTAACTCATCACTAGGCACTGACCAGTGACTAACTCTGAACTCTAAACTGTAATTGACATCTGACCAACTGACCACTGAATTCCGCACTCGTGTCAACCACTGACTGACCAGTGACGGCGGCGTCCTTTTACAAATCTCCTCGAAGACCCTTAGGTTATTGCTTGACGATTTTACAATTTTTGATCTTTTCATTAGAGGAGATTATCAAGAGTCCAAGGAAGACACAAAATGTGTTGGTTCGATCTTTACATATCCTTATACCATTTGGTCAATAAACAGTCAATACTACTCTCTTTACATAATTAATTATTTATATAGTTTATCAGCTAATTGGCTATACAGAAAAAAAGTCTTCACATGATGCCTTTTCAAAACATGATTGAACCTCTGTGTGGATTTTCTGAACGTTCTGAACATAAAACGAAGGTAGATTACAATCAAGTTTCATTTTTTGATTGGCAAACCTTTTAACAGAAGTTAGCCTTCCTGAAAAGTTTTTCTGCTTTAAGAAAATATATTCTCACGACAGATATTAAAAAAAGATTGCTTGTTTATATCGGATAAACGAATGCAAAAATATACCCATTAGAGACCTTGTCCTTAAAGATAAAACGCAAAATATGAAACTCCTGGGACAAATCATCCCACTGGAAAATATCTCTCCCAACGATACTGACAAGCTTGAAATTGTTTACATTGAGTACAAAAATTCTTGAAGAACGTACGTACTTGGAAACCTAGAGGTACACACGAAGAACAACCCACGAAATAGTGATATTTATTTACAATATTTACAACTAATTAATCTTTATGTAAGGTATTGATTGAAATGAAAAAGTTAGTGTGACGAGCGGGATTCGAACCCACGACCTTCGTCTAAGTATGCCGCGCTCTACTACTTGGGTTATAGTAACTTCGACATAAAGATTAATTAATTGAAAGAAGTTATTTGGTCAATCGGACCACGAAATATAATGAATTTAATAAGTAAAATGAAGTGTCTTTACTAAAGTTCTCCGTGACCATTTCATTTGTCGACGAGAATCGAAGTTGAGACTTTATTTTTTAGTGTAATGTAATGGCGTTGCTATTCTCACATTATTACATATTATCGTCCAGAATCGAATATATTACAGATTTGACAGAAAAATGGCAAAAAGAAGGGAAAATTCGAAAGGTTGGAGATGGGAAGTTACTGTCTGAGTGGATCGGAGTCAAGATAGCTCAAGTGGTAGAGTAGCGGCGTATTTAGCGAAAGGTCGTGGGTTCGAATCCCGCTCGTGCCAAACTTAAACCTTAATTAGTTCTAATATAAAACACATTCCGTCACATCAAACATTTTTAGATAGTCTACTTCTTCAACAATTTGGCGTTTCTTTCCCTAATTATCCCCGTCTATTTTATCCTGAAAGGATCATCAAGCCGAACCATTTCCCTTTTTTTCCATTGTCGGCACCTTTCACCTCAAAAAAGCCGATTCTTCATTTAAAAAAAGTGGAAATCTCGACTTCCTTCCCCACCCTTTTAAAATCCAACGTATATAGACATAAAACATCAATATCTCACTGCCAATCTCAACACGATACACAGCAATGACAAATTTACACAGAAAACGTACACTTTGAGTGAATACAAGTACTTTGATCAAATCTAAAAGCTATAGCATTGTATAATCTCATTTTTTCCACATTCTACATGTATTTGTATACTTTAAACAATGTTAATAGATCCCAGGCTCTGAAGATGATATCAATAAAGATCGAAACGTTGACATGATAAAGAAAATGTTTTTCTAAACTCCACGACACACCAGATAGCATCTCACGATTTCTGAAAAATAAACCTAGCGAACAACCAAACCAGAAAATTTGCTAGAACCAAATGTTTCTGTTGTTTTGATCTAACGTCTAATTTTATTTTCATATGCGGTATAATTTATTTTTAATCACATCAGATTGCATTTTACGATCTTCAAATAAATGATTAACTAGCGGTCACTAAACGCCACTCATTTCAGCCGGTTTTTGAGCTGCTTCCGGTCCAGGTTGCCCTTGACTGAACGGATTTTTTTTATTAAAACAACATACAATTACGGCTGCATGTATAAGGAACCGGAGTCAGAGCAGCGGAACTCCTTCAAAATGCTAATTCGGTAATTAATTATTTGCAATTTATGTCGTTTAAAGACCAATTGGGGTTTTTCCCCCTTTAAAGTTACCATCCGTCCTGGTTAATCGGATTTTATATAAAAGATCCCTTTCACCCGGCATCCGTACGCCTTCTGCTGATGCTAATGACTCGTTGTGCAACGATTGAACACATTTCCCGCGAGTCAAGGTCTCGCTTCTCCCCTCATTTCCGCCAGGCTGTTAAATGTGCAGGCGTCTAAAGAAAAAAAAAGAAAAAACCAAATAAACAAAGATTTCCACCGGTAACCGGAGTTCTTTAAGAACGCGTTACGTTACCCCTGCGTCCGTAGGAGCCACGTAATGTCACGTTCAACGCAAGGAAAATTCAATTTGAGGGTATTTTCATATGAGGATATCAGAATAAATTCATATTAATGAACGAATAAATTAATACCATCACACTAATGTGGTGATTAGTGACCGTTAATCGATAATTATTTAGAAATCGTGAGATACGGTGGTGTGTCGTAGGTTTTAGAAAAACATTTTCTTTATCGTGCCAATGTTTCGGTCTTTATTGAGATCATCTTCAGGGTCTGGGATTTATAAACATTGTTTCAATTTTACAAATGCATCTAGGATGTGAAAATATTTAATTTATTAGAATGCTAGAAAATTTAGATTTAACAAAACGAATTTATACAATGCTTCAAAATTTTAGAATAAAATTGCATTTATACAGTGCTAGAATTATAAATTCATTTTTTAATCTAAGTTGTCTAGCATTGTAATAGATTCATTTTTTAACCTAAATTATCCTGCATTGTATAAATTCATTGTTTTAATTTACATTTTCTAGCATTGTAGTAAATTCATTTTTTAAATCTACATTTTCTAGCATTGTAGTAAAATCAATTTTCACCGAAATTATTCTGCATTGTATAAATTTTTTTTAACCTAAATTATCCTGCATTGTATAAATTCATCGCTTGAATCTAAAATTTCCTGCATTGTAGTAAATTCATTTTTTTTAATCTACATTTTCTAGCATTGTAATAAATTCATTTTTAACCGAAATTGTTCTGCATTGTATAAATTCTTTTTTAACCTAAATTATCCTGCATTGTATAAATTCATTGCTTGAATCTAAAATTTCCTGCATTGTATAAATTCATTTTTTTAATCTAAATTTTCTAGCATTGTAATAAATTCATTTTTTATATACATTTTCTAGTATTGTAATAAATTCATTTTTTTGATCTAAAATTTTCTGCATTGTGTCATTTCTTTTTTAATCCTAAACTTCCAAGCATTGTAATAAATTCATTTTTCAAACTAAGCTTTGCTGCATTGTATAAATAAATTTTTTAATCTAAATTTTCTAGCATTGCAATAAATTCATTTTTTAACCTAAATTAAACTGCATTGTATAAATTTATTGTTTTAATCTAAATTTTCTAGCATTGTAATAAATTCAGTTTATTATATACATTTTTTACCATTGTAATAAATTCATTTTTTTAATCTACATTTCTAGCGCTGTAATAAATTATTTTTTTATCTAAAATTTTCTGCATTGTGTCAATTCTTTTTTTAAAGCTAAATTTTCTAGTATTGTAATAAATTCATTTTTTTAAACTAAATGTTCTTGCATTGTATCAATTCTTTTTGTAAATCTAAATTTTCTAGCATTGCAATAAAAAAATTTTAATCTAAATTTTCTAGCATTGCAATAAAAAAAATTTAATCTAAAT
>CM077103.1:27980572-27993063 GCA_039619505.1 Cimex hemipterus | reverse complement strand
GAGAGAGAGAGAGAGAGAGAGAGAGAGAGAGAGAGAGAGAGAGATCAGTTATTACAAAATTATCCTGTTGCTTAATTCAATGAAATTGTAAAGTAATGACTAGTCACCTCAAATAGCTTTAGTCATCATAAATTCACATTTCGCAGCAGTTAATTTAACCTGGACGGTAACCAGTTAACAAAGAACTGGTCTCTTCTATCCTTACCTTATCCCGCCGGCATTCTTACAAAATTAAAAATTAATCCTGTGTTTCAGCAGTTCAAAACAAAAGCGTTTTTTCGATTGAAGATGTTTTCAGAAAAGAAAGAAAAATCACCAATTTCCACCTTACCAATCCGTCAACCACGGGTTTTTTCTTTTCTTCATCGATTGATTTACTTTTGAAAAAAAATAATTTAAAATCGTCTAATAAATTCATTCAAATATCCTTAAATTTTTAATTTTGTTTTTTCAGTCTTACCACCGTACGTACCAATCCGTCAACCACGGGTCTTTCTTTCCTTCATGAATTTGTTTATCTTTGAAAAAATAAATTACAAAAACAATTACATCACTAAAAAGGATATTAAATGGGGTACGGTATCTGAAATTTGCTTGTCGCTAGGTTTAAAAATGGTAGTTTAAAATCGCATTAGTAAGTTTCTCAAATTTGAAAAATTTATGCAACGTTTATAACTTTAGTATTCATTTGATCTGATTGGAAATTTAATTTAGATTTCAGTGGTATCAACGGATTTGTCCAAAACCTTTTACTTTTGAAGTTAATTTGCTTATTTGAAGCAAGGCCGTTCGTACAAATTTATAAAATCAGATAAACGGGACTAGGGAACTCCGGAGTAACTGTTGAGATTCGGACTATAGTTACCCAGGACTTCCTTTTCTAATATAGAATGTACTGGCTAAGTTTGTAACACGACTAGCCGAACATCCTCTACAAATAGAGAAAGAGAGTGAGAGAGAGAAGAGAGAACTATGATTTTGATGATAATGTTTTGTGAATGGGTTAGTGTGTCAATTAGTATCAATAGTAAAATGTATGAAAAAATCAAAATCTGAAACATTAACTGATATTTTTTGGTATTTGTTTAAAAAAACTTCCATGTGGTTTTTATCTAGTACAAAATGGTATAGTTAATTCCAGTTTAGTTAAATTTATAAGACGTGATAACAAGGCTTTCGCATTGAGAGACGAGGCGTGGGCGATATCTTTATTGACGGCGAAGGATTTTCGCTGACGAATGACAAATTAATTAATGTCCTCGGTGGATTGTTGTCACAGTCGGTTCCGTGAAGGAAGGTAAATTTATTTACGACTTCACAAGTCCACTTTTTAACTACATGCCAAGTTTTTTATGTGTAACATTTTTATGCTGGTTTATCTTTGATTGAATTTATTGCTATTAGACAACATACTACATTGTTTATCTGGACGAAAAGAGATAACGTGATTTATGTATCGCCGGCTTATTTATAAATTAATTTTCCGCTTTACCGTCCTATTTTTTTTTTTTTTTTTTTTTTTTTTTTTTTCACCGAGCGAGTAGTCATTTGTTATTTTAAATAAAAATATCTTTCAAAGCTCAGAGAGGAGATAAGACAATCGTGATTGATGCGGTCCTCGCTACGAAGCGTGAGTCGAAAGTATTTAAGACTAGTCATCCTGAAATAAACTTGCTTTATTTCTTTCTAAACAGTTTCAGATAATCCCATCAACTCACCGATTAATCCCAAATATTTAAGCGATTTCGTGTAGACTTATACGGAAACAAACGCATTAAAAAGGACGTCACAAATGGCACAAAGCGGAAAAATGTGTTAACACACTAAAAGTTTTTTTCGCATAACAACTCGGGGAGGTTGAACCTTCAAATATCGCTTTTATATAAAACATTTCTTCGAGAGATGTTCGACTTTCTCATTTCACCGCTTCATAAATTGCCCAATGGTTGATTTATACATTTCGGACAATTATGAAACAAGTACGTGTTCCACTGGAGTGCCTTTCTAACCGGCAAGACGATATCCGTGTGATTAGCTAATGGGCCATTTAGTAATTTAAATGATAAATGAGAGGTAGGTCTATGGTCCAGCATTAATACGGCATATTATCGTCGCCAAACTTCTGACAAAAACAGTCCGCCATAACCCACTACAATTAGCAACAATACGTAAACAATTTTAAACCGATGAATACATTGAATCATAAATACAATAATTAATATTTGATGAACTCAATTATCTCGTTTATTCAATATTTGGGTAGTTTTAACATATTTTTTTATTGTTATTGTTTTTGGAATAAAAATTTACATGATAAATGTAAAAGAGGAAGGTTCGACGGGTGCAGGTTGAGATGGAGAGTTGGTGTCCGAGTGGATCGAAGTCACGATAGCTCAACAAGCAGAGTAGCGGCATATTTAGCCGAAGGTAGTGGGTACGAATCCCGCTCGTGACACTAGCTTTTTCATTTCAACCTCACATAAAAAGATTAATTAATTGAAAGAAGCCATTTGGTCAATAGATCACAAAATATAATGGATTAAATTAAACGTTTAATTGTCGGGTGAATCATTTGGTTCCTGATTTATACGACAAGGATGTTTTTCAGCATTCTTGGGCTTAAAGGTTGAAGGTAGATCTGTCATTTATACATTTGAAAGTGGCAAAAAGAGGGAAAATACGAACAGTTGATGTTGAGATGGAAAGTTGGTGTCCGAGAGGATCGAAATCATGATAGCTTAAGTGGATAAAGCAGAGGCGTATTTAGCCGGGGGTCGTGGGTTCAAATCCCGCTCGTGAAACTGACTTTTTTTTAAGACCTTAGAAAGAATAATTAATTTATTGAAATTTACATTTTAATTTAACCACTAACAAGAGCAGTACAAAAATAAAAGGTTTTGGACTTTTCATAACACACGAACATAAATTTATATTAGCGTGCTTTTCCGAAATACATGGACAGGCAAAAAATTTTACCCTACTTTTTTTCATTTTCTCGATAAAACCAATTTTTGTCCTTAATTTGCCTCGCTATTTTCATCAAAAATTTCGTTTTTCCAGGGGGATATCAATTAAAGGTAAACCACTTAATCAAAACAAGGATAAAGGATTTTTCAAATTTTAATTATGGTTATTCAGTCTCATTTCAATTCTGAATCATTTAATGTGTATAAAAACCTGAACGTTCTGACCGTGTATAAAATTTTTACGCAAGTGCATCCAATGACAAAAAATTAACGTAGTAAGAAATATGATTTTAAAAAATGCTTGAGATAAGTGACGTACCCTTTCACAAGTATAATTTGAAAACAATTAAAAAGTTCTTAAGAATAAATGATTTACCTGAAAGTGTAATTAATGGGCTAACAGAAAAACAAAAGATATCATATTATAATTGTATAACAACTAACAAAAAAGAACAAACAAACGATAAAAATGAAATAAATGATACAGTACCAGAAGTGTTTATATAGAATTCTTAACTGAAGAATTAATAAAAGCATGCTAAAGAGAAAACACATGAAACATTTTTAAATTATTCATGTACATTAGTGGAAAAATACATAACATTTTACCCCCTATACAAAGGACAGTCAGAAAATTAAAACAGCATAATGTAGTTTATGAATTACAATGCTCTTGCGAAAAGTTATACATTGGTAAGCGGTACAGGTTTTGTATAAAAAGAGTGAACCAACACAAAATAGAAGTAAAAACATAAATGGCAAAAATGAAGGAAAATTCGAGAGATGAGGTTGAGATGGCAAGTTAGTGTCCGAGCGGATCGAAGTGGTAGACGAGCGGCGTATTTAGCCGAAGATCTTGAGTTCGAATCCCTCTCGTGACGCTGACTTTTTTATCTTAACCAATACATAAAGAATAATTAATTGAAAAAAGTTAATTGGTCAATCGGGCCACGAGCTATAATGGCTCTAGTAAAAACTAAAAGGATTGGGACAACAAACAACAAAAACTGAACATAAAAACAATTTCGATATGTTAAGATTCTAGGTAAAGAAAACAATAATATCAGGCTAATAGAACTAAATAATGTCTACATAAATTTAGAAGACGATAACATTAACATACAACAAGGCAAAAATAAAATTTGTAAACAATATAAAAACATCTTAAAAATTTATAAAAGTTGACAATAAAACAATATTAAAATAGTTAAATTAAATGTGAAAAAATATTTTTATTTTTAAAAAATTGGTATTAATGTCATTTAATTGGTTAAAAAAATCGTAAATGTATAAATATAAAAATAATTAAGGTAAAATTAGGTATAAATAAAAGAACGTATAACACTTGAAACTGAAATAATACGTCAACATTTGAAGGGTAACCAGTATAATAAAAAAACACAAAAACCTTCGAGTTGACGGGGTTCTAAAATTGAAACCAGGAGATGCCTGTTTAAGCATATTAACCATGTAACTATGTTTTAGTTACAATTATATGGAAAAAATGATTCGTAATATGTAACATTGTATGTATACTGACGAGGGGAGGCTGGCGCCCCGAAACGATATCGGTATAATAAAAGGATATTTTGAAATGGTACGTTCCTGAAAAAGCACCTAAACAGATCTTAAAACAAGCGAACAACCAAGAAGAAAGAAGAGAAGCATAAATGATTTGATACTAACCAAATCTTAGTTCTTCTATAATGTCTTCAAATTTAAAGGTTTTATTTCTACCGAGGGAAACTTTGAGCATGAAGGTGTTGCTTTTAAAGTCGACTATTGACTTGGGTGTAGTCAATCTGCTGGAAGTGGGTTGAAGGAAGAGCTTGTTCTTAGCCAATCCCATTTTATCGAACGAGCCTTTTATGCTCCTGGTACTTCGGAACACAATGGTAATGTTATGAAGAGAACTCCCTCCCCCCACTTTTGCCCCTAATTGACTTAGTTTCATTGTTCGACCGAAACACTACTAAAACATCATTATTTTCAGCCTGGCAAGCCCTAAAATTCATACAGGACGGGATCGATTTTGCAAGATTTTGATCGAATTTCACTTAATAGCACCAAAAGAATAAGTAAAACATTGATGAAAAAATCTAGGGATAATAAATCAACTTTGAAAAAAAAAGTGTAATTCCATTATTCCATCGCAGTTCTTATTTCTATTTACATAACGGATTGTCAAATTATATAACAATCTAACTGAATTCTCTTGTTGAAAGTGATGATTATGTTTGTTTAATTAACCAAATACAATAATTCAATCAAGAATTTACACGAAAAAAAATTGCACACATAAAACAATACATTGTTATTTGACTGCATTGTCAACCAAACTTTACTGAACTCATAAAAATATGAAATTGCATTATATAAATATTTAATTATCTGTGTGGCTTATAACCGAGCATTGCGAAACGTCAAGTTCGAAAAATAATTCATTTTGGGCAAATCAAACGAATTCCTTTATACCGGAAACTAGCCAGGCATTATAAGATCAAACGGACATCACTGCTTTGTAAAATCGACACAAATATATTTAATGGAGAGAAGAATGCAGTTACAAACCCAACGGTACACCGATAAAATTCTGTCCCTCAGATTCCTCCTTAGACGTTTTATTTCATCCTTGGATTCGCCTAATCTCGCACACGGTGCGAAGAATTCTAAACACATCAATACAAAGGTTGTGCGAAAATATGAATGGGACGGTTGATTTATTTTTCACGAGAGTTTACAACAGCAGAAGTTATATGAACGCTCTGGTGTCGGTGTTTTTGAAAAAAAAAAAAAAAAAAAAAAAAAAAAAAAAAAAAAAAAAACGCATTTATAAATATGTCGGGTTCTAATGCAGGGCCGCTGGATTCGAACACGGGGCCTTTACCTTAGAGTGAAGAGCGCCTGGTCATCGACAAAACCGTTACGGCCACCGACGCCCCTATTATTATTTATTAAACCTTTAACTATTTTTATAATTTGCTTCATATTATGCGTATCCTGAAAAAAAATCAGTACGTCAATACTTGCAGGTTGATGTCCACTTAACAAAAACCAGTACCAAGAGTGCAATATTTTTGTAACCTATCATTACAACAAATGACTTTTATCATAAATCATTATATATTAACTAAGCCTAACTTAAAAAAGCAGGGTTGTAATAATAAGACTGGATCAAATATTAGTTCTTTATTTTTTATGTTTGGGTGTTGGTTTGTAAACGAAAATAATATGAAACCTCCACATAAAACGATGATGGATTTTTTGGACAATCAAGCTTGAATTTTGAATTGAATTTGAATTTGAATTGAAGGTCAAAATTTGAACGATTTTTAGCTTTAAGTGTAATTTTATACAAAAATGAAAAATCTTCAAAGCTGTAAGGTTTACATTTTTAGGTCATAGATCCTGCCTTGATTTTAGGTTTTGATCTTCATAATAACGCTCGATTGGTTTGCGATTCATAATTATAATCCTAAATCCATTCCCAGTCTGTTATATAATCAGAGCTGTAGATATCAATATTGGTAATTGTATATTGCAATTGTTCCCTCGCCTCCCTTATTATTTCTTATCTATTGCCTTCTAGTTCTGACGATGCAATTCTTACGTAAGGTTAATTCAGAACGTTGCAAGGATGGAAGGTTTGAAATGATAACCGGACCAAGACCGTAGTCCGTTGTTAAGCGATCATTAATAACGCTAATTTACCTTCTGGTGTGGAACCTTCGGTGCCTAATTGTGACAGGGTTGGGTGAGATCATGAAAGCGCGAATCCAAAACGTCGGCAATATGAAAGGAACGCGGATCCTTGACCGATCCCCACGCGGTTCAACAACTAAAATCTACCATATAATAAATAAACAGCAAGGCTTTTAGCTAATGATAGCTTTAACTAGGACAAAAGACATATGATTATATTAACCCTTTTTGAATGATTTCTTATCATCTTGATTTTAGGTTCATTGCCAACCATTAACTCAGATCATGATGGTGTGTTCATAACGTTTTTACTTCTTTTACTTTTGATCATTATGGAAAAGCTTATATAGACGGTATAAATCGTAACTTTACTTTTGTCATCATTGTTACTGTTTATTATTTTATGCCTTCTTCAATTCTTGCTAACAAAGTAACAACTGCAATTGTCTGCCGTAAATAACGGTACAGCTAAAAGCCGGAAACACACCCAATGTTACCTGACGCATTGCCAACTTTTGGTAGGGCGTGCACATCTCCGCGACGTCAAGTGCACGCCACGTAGAGTCAGTCACACAGCGTCTATCACAATAATCATTATTACAATCGCAACGCCTCTTTTCTTCTTAATTGACAATTTTGAGCAAAACCATGTAAGAAATTGTCAGTTAAAATTAATTGTTTTGAATAAAGTTATTTCGGTGTTTTGATCAATTTTCTGCCTAAACATCATGATTAAATAATTTTTATAAAAACGCATGAATTTTTGATCTAATTTAATTTGGTTTGCATTAAAATTGGAATGTTATGAATAAACTACAAAAAATATGATTGTTCTGAAGCTACTCGACGAAAATGGTGTAATTTTATGAGCAAAACCATAAAATAAATTGTTGGTTAAATTTTATCAGTAAAACCGTGAAATAAATTGTTAGTTAAATTCATTATACCAAAAAATGGTATTCCGGTGTTTTGAACAATTTTATACCAAAGGTGTTGAGATTAGTGACCGTTAATCGATAATTATTCAGATATCGTGAGATGCGCTCTGGTGTGATGTAGGTTTCAGAAAAACGTTTTCTTTATCGTGCAAAGGTTTCCATCTTTCTTGAGATAATCTTCAGGGCTCAAAGTGTTCGCCTTCTGTGTACTTGTTGTGTACATTGTACACAACTTCTGTGTTGAGTTGACACGCAAGAATGGCACGAGGCATCATGAGAAGAGCTCTGATGATGATCTCACTAAAGATCGAAACGTTGGCACGACAAAGAAAATGTTTTTGTGATACTTACATCACACCAGAACGCAACTCACGATGTCTGAATAATTATACCAAACAATTAAAATTATTTTTTAAAATAAAAACTAATTAATTTTTAATCACAGTTAATTTGGTTTATATTAAAAGAAGTACGTTGTAATTAATGTACCGGCAAAAATACATGCAGTTTGAATAAAAATATCGGTGTCTGGTTCTTTGTCTTCGACTGTACTCGATGCGACCCGACGAAATCTGAACAGTGGGGATTGCATAGCTTAGAGTAAGGTAGCGTAGCACAGCACAGTATCGGGCAGATGTGCACGGGAGTAATACGTAATACAATCTTATGGAAAATTGGACTTGCGTCGGGTAGCATCGGGTAGCGTTGCTTGGCATTGTATCGGGTGAGTTCCCGGCTAGTAAAAGCCACCAGGGTTCAAACTGTTAAATTACTATTCTTAGTTCACAACTTACTATTATTATTATTGTAAAGAATACGCATTATAAACAATTGATTATCAACACTTTCGGCACAACTTCGTGCGTTATACTATATGGTTTTTAAGTAAATTCAGGATTTTTTAAATTTTCAATTTGTACTTCGTGAGAAAAACAAATGAGAATCCCATTGAAGGTCACTTTGGATATCGTAGTATTTTATCCAATTTCGTGATGTCTCGTTATTCACCGATACTTTCAAACGAATTGTATCAGGGTGATGTCATGAAATTCTTGACCTGATCATTATATTTTATTACAAAATATGTCATTAATAATAATTTTTTACTATGTCGTCCAAGGACGATTGCAAATATATTCAATATCATTGCTATTTGTTTCTTTATTTGTAATGAAGAATGTTCAGAAATTTAAAGGGCCACCGAAACGCGAGGCTTTTTAAAATGAATTTGCTTATGTCTTATCCGCCCATCCAACGACCGCTGGTCTATGAGCCGAGAGTCTCTCAGACTGACCACTCCGCTACCTCGGTCCACATCTAACGGTTTTGGTTGAGATGAAAAATTAGAGTCACGAGCGAGAATCGACCCCACGACCTTCGGCTCTAAAGATCATGCGTTCGAATCCTACTCGTGAGACTAATTTTTCATCTCACCCAAAACCGTAGCTAAAAAGAATAATTAATTGGAATGATTAATGTCTATGGCCACTATGCAAATACGGCTTAATTTATAAATCATACAGCCCACCATCCTAAACTTTCGTATGTACTGTTTACATCAATGGTCTCTTCCCTTTTTGTAAAGGATGTTCTTACCCCGCTTTTATCATTTCTATTTAACGTATAACAATTTAATATCGTGTCAGATCTACACATTTTACTAAATGGCACAAAGAATGCAGTTGGACTGTTTGTACAGACTGTAGTAGATAGCCACACAGTTCTGTATATAAAGATTAAACTAAATAGTCTATATACCTTCTTTTTTGGTCGCAAAGGATTGTAACTGAGTTGATCTTCAAGGAAATTTAACTAAAAACTTATTTAGTACTGTAACCACATTTAAGTTGTTTTGCCCTGATGGTAGACATTTAAATAGGTGGATGGCTTGGCAGTAACAACTGAGTTGGCTTCATCATCAATGCCATACCGTGAATGGTATGGCCTAACAGATGATCATGATATATGATCTAGCACATAAAATAAATTGTCTTTTAATAGTGTAATGTAGAATTTACTTTGTCTTTAATGAAAAACAATTCAATTTACGACATGTACGTTTTCAGATTGTAACCAAACTCTCACCAAAACATCAAACTTTGAATTTTGAAAATGTATTAAGGTTTACAACAATTTGGCACAAATCATATTCCATGAATAATTTAAGAATTTTTTGCAACTTATGGCATTGCAAATTGGCCTCCTTCGAGAAATGACTTGCCCCCAATAAGGGCAATTTTCTAGAAAGCTAGAAATAAATCCGGTAAAAGGGTGCTACGAGACAGAAGGGAAGTGGAAATGACACGGGGAAAAAGGAATTTCACACATCCAGCCAACAGGTGTCGGGGAAAAAAAGGGGGTTCAATAGGGGGCTTTGACAAGAGCAGGACTGCTTCCTCCTCCATTTACGACTCTTTCTACTTAGACATCGAACGGCCATCTACCAACTGGTTGCAAGTGTATTCAGACGCGCAATTATTTATTTTAATGAGCAGTCGAGACTTCAAAGCAAACGGCTTACAAAGGGCAGCGACTAGTTTTCGTAATCGACTGTTTTACATTAACTGTGATATTTCAATCAGCACGAAGATGAACGATGAAGGTCGTCATAAATAAACAAGGAACGCACGAATGTTCTATAATAAAACATGATATTAGTTACGTATTGTCGATAATATTAAAGACAAAAATAAAACAACAAACGTACGCACGCACCCATACAACACACTCAATTAAAAAAGAATATATATGTACAGGGTGACTTGCTACTCGTGCTACAAACTTCACCAGTAGATTCTTGACCCTAAAATGAACAAAAAAGTTCATATTGACCATGGTCCGATTCTCAACCATTTCAGAGTAATTTCGCTTTTTATCGATTTTGAAAGATATCACGTCCTGGCGTCGGAAAATCGTGATATCTTTTAATCTAAACATTTCTCTTAAAATCTATAAGCACCGTTGAAATCCCCGTTAATTTTTCAATAAGAAGATGAAGGTGGCAAAACGTTTGGGCTAATTTTTGGAGTTTTATTTCAGCCAGAACTACAAAAAGAGTGGAAAATTGTGTAAATCGGAAAGTGTATAAAGTAATCCAGAGTTTCTAATTTTAGTCTCAGAAGGCAGCAAATTTGAGGAAAACTACCTGATTTAATAACGCTTCTAACGCACTCGTCATTTTTTTATTTGGTGGTTTTGAGACCAAGATGTCGATGACAAAAAGAGAAAAACTGTAAAAACCACAAAAAGTTTTTTCACTTTGTTTTTCTCTCAAAATCATAATTCCATTGAAATTTTTTAATTTAATTTAATGCCCATTTAGTATGTAATGCTTAAGAAGTTTACAAACATCTAGAAGGTCAAGGAAGAAAGACCCAATAAGTCTTTTATTTACACAATTGGAATTAGGATTAATACCTAATAAGATAATGGTGTTTACTCACAACGAATGAAAAGATTTGAATTTTGTTCATTGTCTAAAGTGTACTCGTGCAGTTAACAAAATTTGTGATAATGTCTACATTTTCGTATGAAGAGTATGCAGATATGCAGCTTGTTTAAGGTTTCTGCGGTTGTAGCGCGAGAGCAGCGCGTCAAGAATATGGAGTTAGGTATCCTCACCGACGTTTACCTAGTATCGGTGTTTTCATTAGGCTCCACGAATGTCTCCGTAGAACAGGTAGATTCCCCACAAATTTACGCGAATTAGGTAATCAGCAAACTATTGTTGGTTTGGAACAAACGGTGATCGATCGGGTAATGGCTCAACCAGATATCAGCACACGAGACCTCACGAGAGCATTCGGGATCTCCCAGTTCAAGGTGTGTGAAATTTTGAAAAAGGAAAAACTATATTCCTACCACGTTCAAAAGATTCAAGTATTGCATACTGGTGACAATTATCGTAGGAAGGAATTTTGTTGCTGGCTTGTACAATCTGACACTGAGGAACATCACTTCTTTCATCGAATTTTGTGGTCAGATGAATCAAATTTCACCCGAGACGGAGTATTTAACACCCATAATCTGCACCAATACTCCCATCAAAACCCACATGCAAGTCGTCAGCAACATTCCCAAAGACGTTTTTCAATCAATGTTTGGGCGGGAGTTATTGGAAATGTCCTCATCGGTCCCTACTTAGATTTTCCGGCAAGATTAACTGGCCCAATTTATTTAAATTTTATCCAAAACATGCTGCCCACCTTGCTGGAGGACCTTCCTTTACAATTGAGACGAAGCATAATTTTTCAGCACGATGGTGCGCCTCCACATTCCTCTAGATTAGTTCAGGCGTATTTGAATCGAACATTCGAAACATGGATCGGCCGTGGTGGGACAGTTCCATGGCCACCAAGATCTCCTGATCTTAACCCCATGGATTACTTCGTCTGGGGATATCTCAAAAAACTAGTCTATCGCACAAGAAGTGACAAACGTCGACGATTTGAGAGCAAGGATCTTCACCGCTGCTGAAAAACTTAGACGTGTTCTCAGTTTTGGTGTGACAGTTGGAAGTATGAGAAAACGGGCACGTTTGTGTATTTCGGAGAACGGTTTTCAATTTGAACAAAAACTAAAATGAATAAAAATAAATGAATTTTAAAAATTATTGGTGAGTTTCTATGTATATGTTTTTTCCAATCTAAAAAGTTGAACTCTCAAACATTAGCAATCCTTGAACCACCATTTTTTCTCTTTTTGTCATCAACATCTTGTCTCACAACCACTAAATAAGAAAATGACGAGTGCGTTGGAAGCGTTATTAAATCAGGTAGTTTTCCTCAAATTTGCTGCCTTCTGAGACTGAAAATTAGAAACTCTGGATTACTTTATACACTTTCCGATTTACACAATTTTCCACTCTTTTTGTAGTTCTGGCTGA
>CM077103.1:27960826-27975004 GCA_039619505.1 Cimex hemipterus | reverse complement strand
GTGTTGTAAGTAGTGGTCCAGGTGTCTAAAAAAATGGTAGTCAGTAGGCGAGAGGTCCGGAGAGTAGGGTGGGTGAGGCAAAGTTTCATAGCCAAGCTCCAATAATTTTTGTGACGTTACACGTGACACATGTGGTCGAGCGTTATCATGCAACAAAATGGGCCCTTTCCGATTGACCAAAGAGGGCTTCATTACTGCCAATTTCTGATGCATGTTTTACTGACTTTGAGCCGAGTTTAAACTCGTAAAAGAAAATCGTACGAAATTCTCGCTTTGACATTATAAGGATGACTGAATTATTTCCAAGTAGCGGAATGCTACAGAGGTAAACAAACAATATCATTTGGAAGAGGATTAATAAGTGTTGACATTCATACAAATGAGTAATCCTGTAAACGTGAACAGAATATTTTATATAGATATTTTTTAATGAAAACTTAAAATCCTGCATTATTTTCCGGACAACCCAATAGTATTATTACTAACGGTTATGGTGTGTGGTAGTTGATTATGTGTTTAGGGTAATGACTGTTATGGAAGATATGTTTATACTAAACATCACACATATGTAATTTAATTTATATTGTTCCCAGTGAAAACAACTGAGATAACATGAATTTAAAAAAAGAAGAGTTAAAAATTTTATTGATTTAGCAAATATGCTAGTCTGGGTAAGAAAACCGGTTTTAATTAGGTTTTACGTCGAATTTACCGCATTAAAACATCACTGAAAGTTTAATTGCTTTTTAAAAAATGATTGAAAAGAAAGATGATCGAAATTAGTAAAATAAAGAAATTGTGGGCATTAATGTAATTTCGCATAATCATAACGTCTAATCATTGAAATCTCGATAATTAAACGACTCCCTACACAAGGCATTCGTTTCCTCCATCACTTTACATAATAATGTTGATATTTCTTGTAAATTAAGAGAAATTAATTGTTTTTTAATCATAGGACGATGTGGTCTATTTTAGTTTCAATAGTACTTAATTAGAGTAATTTACAACCAGCCGAAACACGCCTGACACAACAACGAATATGAACTGAGTATAGAGCAAGAAAACAACATAATTACATAAGAATAATAATAGGAATTACATCACAAGTAAATTGGGTTGGGTTCTATCTCCGCGGATAAAAATAAACCAAATGCATAATATTATTGAAAATTCCACACATATAGGGAGGTCATTGTTTTTTTTGTGTGTGTGTTTTTTCGAGACATGTTGGAAATTTTTGAGGAGATTTAGAATAAAAATTAAAAGTTTTAAAGGTTAAATAATATCCTTGAGCTTTTCGATAGTTGGTTAGTAGGGTTTAATATTACATATAATTTTGGCACTCTCAACACGACACGCAAGAATGGCACAGTTACGCAGAAAACAAACAATTCGAGCCCTGAAGATGATCTCAATAAAGATCGAAACGTGAGCCCGATAAAGAAAATGTTTTTCTAATACCTACGCCACACCAGACCGCATCTCACGATTTCTGAATAATCATCGACTAACGGTCACTTATCACCACATTTTTGAGAAGTGTTAGAATAAAAATTAAAAGTCATGTTTTTTAAAGTTAATTGTCCATATCCTGGAGCTTTTGGTGGAGGTAGTTGTTTAGTAATGTTTAATATTAAATATAATTTTGGCACTCTCAACGCGATACGCAAGAATGGCACAATTAGGCAGAAAACACTTCGTGCGCTGAAGATGGTCTCAATAAAGATCGAACGTGGCACGCTGAGAAAATGTTTGTCTGAAACCTATGTCACACCAGACCGCATCTCGCCATTAACGAATAATCATTAAATGTCATCCTAATTTAGTAGTATTTATATTTGCCAAATCCAACTTTTAAAAATAAAGAGACGGCCTCTTTCGGAATTTGTGTTTTTGTTCAACTGAATTTTGAAAGAAATGATGAATCATTTATGCCATGTGAGACATTGTTATCAATTAAAAGCGCGAAAATAAAACATGAACACACGTTGTATTCAGAATTCAATAGGCAAAAGCTAGAGAGGAGTTTCGCCTGCGGAATCCAACAATGGAACTCCTATAGTAATAGGATTTCTTTTCATTCTCTTAGGAGTAAGCCGGTAATTATGGACCCCCCTTTGTTTAACATAGGGAAACGTTTAATTACATTGTATCCAACAAAAGGGTTAACAAAGCGTTCCTAAAAGATTTACCACGAATTGCAAACTTTGTCGGATTAAAAAAAAGAGCGTAGTCGCTCTGTTTCACATGGGGATGGGCTTGAAAAGTTGGAACGAGGAAAAACGTGTAGAGTTAAAGCCAGATTTAGTTAATATTATTTTCCACTTTAACAACAATAACAGCTACTATGTTTACCTAGATGCATTATAAAGGTGTTGGGATTATCAAACTGCAAGTTTGATACGGCTTCTATGAAATTTGTCGGTCAATACCATCCTGAGGAGGGATAAAACAGGCCCTACCACTACCCATAATTAATAAAAACGCTTTTATTCCTTCACTTGAACATTATTAACGAACTTGAGGATTATTTAATGATTTAGAGAAAAGGTTTTCATATTAAGTCATCAGTTCTGGTCAATCACCATTAAAAAACCTAACATCATCATAAAATGACATAAAAACTTCGCAAAGTCCACTTTGCCACTTCATATTTCGCCGAGAATCGAATCCTGATTACACGACATTTGAAATATAGCAAAAAGGAGGGAAATATCGAAATGTTGTAGGTTGAGATGGGGATTTGGTGTCCGAGTAGATCGAAGTCAAGAAAGCTCAGGTGGTTATTGCAACTGCGTATTGTGCGAAGGTCGTGGGTTCGAATCCCCCCGTGAGGCTAACATTTTCATTTCAACCAAAATCTTACATAAACAGATTAATTATTTGAAAGAAGTAATTTCGTCAATCAGACCACCAAATATAATGGTTAATATAAACTTATTCTTTATTACTTTCCAAACACCAGCAAGCAATTCATTTCCTTACCATCATTTACAATTCAACCCTTAGCGTCACCTAATTCCCAGTCTAATGTAAATTACCAGTCATAAAGCCCATCCCCAAATTTAAACAAGTCTCCTACGCCGTAAAGCCACACCAATTATTATTTCATTGCTTGGTAAAATTCTTGTCGAACTCTTCCTGAAAACCTACATCCTATCTTAAAAGCTTTAGCAACATTTGGGTTCAAGGCCTCAAGCGATATTAACCTCTCAACATGTCATAATCGGGTAGAATTATGAGCATCCACCACTGAGCAGAAGGAATTCTGCTCGGGTGTTTTCCGTGACGCTGAGAATTGGATCCTGATTACACGTCATATGAAAATGCCAAAAAGAGAGGAAATTCCAACGGTTGTAGGTTGAGATGGAGAGCTGGTGTCCGAGAGGATCGAAGTCACGAGAGCTCAAGTGGTTAGAACTGCGGGGTATTGAGCCGAAGGTCGTGGGTTCGAATCCCGCTCGTAACACTCACTTTTTATCTCGACCTAGACCTAACATAAAAAGACTTCTTAATTTTGATTTTTATGCCTTTAACGGATTAACCGATTTTGTTTTTGCAGGATCAGAGAAGGGTTCTCGGTACCAACGAGGGAAGGTCACCTTAATGTGAAAGCACCTGTGTAACATGAAGTCCGCAAAGATACAATAGCTCTTAACAGGCAGGACGTAAATAAGCCCCAACACCTGCATCATCTACTGGGTAAGGTGCTTAGCGTGGGAGTGTGTTAAGTATGTCCCTTGTCGCTTAATTTCTAATTTATGACACTTAAATTGCCCTAATTGTTTTCACTTGAACCTAAAACAAGATATACCTTTACAATGTTCCAATTTGTCTCAATTACGCTCGTTGGGTTAACAAATACGACGTGCAGATCAAATGTATTGATTTGTTTGTGAGGTTTCGTTGAATTTGAAACGTTATGTAGTTTCAAATTTAATTTTACAAAATGGTAATAAAATAAATTAATAAAATCATAAAAGTCGTGTTCTCCGATCCTAATAAAATGATTTCTTTTAAATATAGTTAACAATAGTTTAATAGGAGGGGGTGGCCGCAACGGTTTAGGCGTTGACACGGCGCTCATCACTATAAGGTGAAGGTCCAGGCTTCGACTTTCCGCTCTATTTTGGCTGATTTCCCACCCCAGCTCAAAATATTTGCAGTGATGTATAAAGAGGTTTCTTCCTAACGCGCTAGAACAACATTGATTATATCCCGCTATTTCTAAAAAATCGTATCTCCGGTTCTAATGACCTGGTTTTAATATCTCAGTGCTCATTTTTCTCGTAAAAAAAACTAATTTCAAAGAAAAGTGTGAAAATGTGGATTATAGTTTAAAATTAATAATTTGAATTCGACTTATATCGAATTGAGGTCGAAAAGAATAAATCGACCTTACTTAAACAAACTAAATGAAAAATTAAGGAGAGTCTCAATTCATACTTTATAAGTTTCATAACCGCAAAGGAAAGAATGTGTATGTGGTTATTTGCTGAAAATTCTTTAGAAGTTATATATTTACAGACGATTATTTAGCGATCGTGAGATGCGGTCTGGTGTGGCGTGTTTCGAAAAACATTTTCTTTATCGTGCCTACGTTTCGATCTTTATAGAGATCATCTTCAGGGCGCAAAGTGTTTCCTTTCTTTGTAGATGTGTAATTCTTGTGTGTCGTGTTGAGAGTGCCCTCTCACGATCTCCAAATAATAATTAATCGAATACAACACATTTACATATAATTTAAATTAATTTTTTTATACTGGGACTGTTTTGATGTGTTTGCCAGGTAAGGACAACCAGATTTTGTTTGCCCAAATATTGCTTCTCCGGCGTACACATCCACGGTATGTGTGTTATGCGAAGTGAGAGCATATTATAAAAGGGGTTCCACAGCGATTTTCGGGCTTTGTAATGAGGTCATACTTGGAATAGCTCCTATTGTCTCGCGACGAATCGGTTCTCTTTACGATCTCATTGTTCACTAAACAAGTCCACTTAGCCCGGCGTTTCATACGGCCCTTTTATTATATCCGTTTATTGTCCGTTTTGTAACTCAAAAATTAAACGGACTCCTGCGAGAACGAGATAGAACTTTACATGGGAAATATTGCCGATTGGACGTGACAGGTCCACGTTTTTCTTTCGCTGCCACTGAGGCTTGCGGCAATCATTTTATATAACGCGATGGATTCTCAGTTTTCTCTGTCTCATTTTTCCCTTATTTCAAAACGTCGCAATATTAGGAATAGATAAACAACAATTTTATTACGTTAACAACGTATAAAAAATTCCAAAAAAACTTTCCCTCTACCATTCACCTGTCAAGACTGACCTAAACATATTAACATATAATATACCACGAAAAAATTGAAACGTAATAACCAAATTTATTGACAGAAAATGATCGAGATTTTCCATATTTATATCATTATTATTAAAATTAATTTGAACATGTTACAAACAGACAAAAAAACTCATAAAAGCAAGTCATGATGACACATCGACGTCACGATAGTTTAATGGTAGAGCAGCGGCGTATCTAGCCGAAGATCGTGGGTTCGAATCCCGCTCATGCCATCGACTTTTTTATCTCAACTAAAAACCTTAATTGGCCAAGCAGACTTCGAAATTAGTGAATTTAATGAATTAAAATGAAGTATACTTCACTAAAGCTCTCCGTGGCCATTTCATTTGTCGCCGAGAATCCAATCCAATTACAACAATGACGCATTTTGTTATAAAAGATTCGTGTTTTAGTAATAAAGACGGATCAGAGATGGTCGAAAAAAGGCCCATCATTGCAGGAACAAATGATGAAAGGTAATCAATCGTCAAACTTCGGATGTGAAATGCAAATGAAACAATTCTTCATTCAACTTTTAATTTATAGTCTAAACGTTTCAAAGAAAAAGAAGAAGAAGATAATTTTTGAACACAAAAATCAGCAATGGTTGATATGGTTTTTATCTCCGTATAGGGAAACAAGTATCTTCATTTTCTCATCTGACCTTATTTAACCGGAAACCAGGTCGACCTCAACAAAATTAATATCTGGGTATATTTTAGATTAGCCATGATATTTAGGTTTTTTCCTGTTCTTTTATTTGATCACGATTTGTTTTATAATTTAATTATTAAGACTCACGAATGAACTAAGTAGGTCAAGAAATTAGTTTTCAATAAAATTAACAATAGTTTTTTCGATCAATCAGCGGACAATAATAGCATGAAAAAGTTAACAATACATCACAAGGTTTATTAGGTTGACGATTTGTTATTGTAGCAAACCTGGTTTGTATGTGATTATTGTTAAAACCAATTCCTAAAAGAATAACGTAATTGTTACTGACGTCTTACAAGGAAAATATATTTCATATACAGTGTGTATACCCTTTTAAGGTGGCCCGGCTGAATTTCTCCTGAACCCATGACGCTATCCAAAAAACAATCGTGTTTAAATTTGGGTAGAGATTAGTGACGGTTAATCGATAATTATTCAGATATCGTGAGATGCGGTCAGGTGTGATTTAGGTTCCAGAAAAACCTTTTCTTTAACGTGCCAACGTTTCGATCTTTGTTGAGATCATCTTCAGAGCTCAAAGTGTTTGTCTTCTGTGTACTTGCGCCAGTCTTGCGTGTCGAGTTGAGATTGCCAACTCTTTGAGCCCTGAAGATGATCTCAAAGCTCGAAACGTTCGCACGATAAAGAAAATGTTTTTCATAAACCTACAACACGACAGACCGTATCTCACGATTTCTGACCAATTATTTTGTTACAGACCGTTTAACTTTCTTGGGGAAAATTTATGAAGGGCAGTTCAGGCTCAGTCCAACATCAAAATTTCAAAACGACCCTATACATCCTGACACATTATGTTAAATGATGTTTTATGCTGAAAGTAATGGTATAATCGGATTTTTAGTAGGTCAAAAATGGCAAAAAGTTTGAAAAACGAATTTCGTTCGTTTCGTTTTTAATTTCAATAATTTGATTCTTCATTAAAATAAACATTAATTGCCTTTATTGTTTATACTCTGTCATTGTTTGTCCAACTCGCATTATGAGAACAAATCTTAATTCCTGGAACCAAATAAATGTTCCAATAGTACCTATTTGGTACAATCAGTACTCCATTCAAAATGAAGAGCATATTTTTCGGATCAACAGTGAGTTGATATGTACAACCGCTATATCGATTGTGATGGTATTGCGCGTTGTGTAGTCGAGTTGTACTCTAAGAAATGTTATGATCGCCCCAGAGAAAACACAACTCGTGTTTGTAACAATATGAGGAGATACAGTTCAATTGTTCTTCCATCACCAAGAAACTGCACAAATTTCGATTTGGGAATCTGAAGAAAACGTTCTTCCATACATCCTACGGACTGATGAATCCAAATTCACCTCTGCTGGCAATATGACATACTAAACCGTTGTAATTTTCGAACGCGGGCAGAGGAAAACACGAGAATTTCTTACTTTTGTCATCATCAGGTGGTTCCCAGTATCAACGTTTGGTGTGGACTTCTCGGAGATAAATCAGTTGATCAGGTTTTCAATTTTATGAGGTTTTACCAACACTATTAGATCAGGTTCCTCTGCAACAATGATAAAGAAAGATTCTCCAGCTTTCTACGCACAATTCCCTGAGTTATTTGAATCTTCACTTCCCGGATAGGTGGACGGGCCTCATGATCTCATCCATTGGCCTTCTCGGTCACCCGATTTATCTCCACATACATTATTATATTGATGATATGAAGATCAACTCTGAAGTGTCAGTACAAATTTAAATGTTTTGTAGATTTTCACATTGTGTTCTAGTCGATCGGAAAAATGAATCTTCATTTTTCTTTGATGACTTTTTAAACACAAACCTGTCCACATCTAGATACGATTGATTTTATAATTGCTGGAATAAAACTAAAAAGGCAATATGATTCCCAAGCTCGTTACAATTTAGCCTTTTCCAGTTAGATTCGTTTTACGTTCTATTGATCTGACTCCTTGGATAATAGTGAAATCAATCGGATTATAATTTACTTTGCATTGTTACCGGCGGCAATGGAACGGAATTATTCATAGGGAAAGTGCCGGCCGAGTGTCAGCGAGCCGTCGAGACGAATCATTGTTTAACCTGAATTCTGATAAGTGGGTGCAAGGTTCTATAACGGATTGATAATCTAAATACAATACACGGACGATTTTTCCCCCTGTAGAGGGCCGCCTACGCAAAAGATTTGCATAAACGGACGTACAGATAAGAAAAAGAAGAGAAGAAAAGTAAAAAAATCAGAAAGTGGTGGTTCGGTCGTTTCCGAGCATATAATCTTCCCAGCCCCCCTGTTTTGGTCTGGCTTGTCCTGTTTCGAGATTTCGCTATTATCCCTTGAGAAGAACATCATATAAACGAGCCATAACCGCGCAGACGACAAAAAGAAATCCCACAAATTTCTCATTGCAATTTTGTTATTTCAGATCTTCCTGAATTGTATATTTTCTATTTTGTGCTGTCAGATTCGTTTCGGGCTTTTGCCAACATTAATTGATCATAGAAGAGTGCTCTGATACAGAAGATGCAACGAGACATCCATGAAAGTTTCGTTGCAGCTTCATCATTTCAGTTTATTCTGTTCTGCGGATTCTCTATGGTTCCTCTGTCAGATGCACTTAAGTATTTTGCCATGTTCAATAGTCAGTTGAGAGGAAACAAAATCATCAAAAAGCGCCAATACGCTAGAAAAACCTAAGTAATGTCTCATAGAATTTTTGTACATGTTTCCAATAATTTTAATCTTCCTTTCCTCGCTGTATTGATTGATATGTTTCGCGCCTTCAGCCATCATCAGTTGCGATACCATGAACAACAACCTATACGACAACCCGAAATCCCATGAATGCTTCATTGTAGTTGTGAAGTTTCAAATCATCCTGGTCTGCAAAATCTCTTTGTTTTACTTTGTGAGACGCATTTCGCCATTTGCATAGTGAGAGGAAACATGGTTATTGAAATGAGCCAGGATGCTGCACAGACGGCTTGAAACCTAATTAATGTCTCGTGATGGTCTATATGTTTCGGACTTTAGCCATCATCAGTTGGTATGAACATGATCGTAAAGCATGTTATCACCCCTGCAGACGATAACCAAAAATTCCATGAATGCATACATCATTTTAGTTCTTTCTGGTCTGCATATTCTCTGTGATATTTTTACAGATGTATCAAGACAACAAAAAGCCTAACTGCCTCATAGCTGTTTGGATTTCCTCGATCATTTTTTCTGTCTATCCTGGTGGTTTTAATCCGCCAGACGCGTTTCAGCTCTTCTACATAATTATGCGTTTGGATGAAACAATGATCATCAGAAAAAAAACACCGTCGCCCAAAGTCAAGAAAAAATCCCAGGAATGTCTATGCAGTTTGGTTCAGATAATCCTGAGCTTCTCTATCCTTTTTCGAGCTATCGCAATTATCAGTTGAAAGAAACATGATCAGGTTCGCTATGACCACGCAGACAAAAGAAATGCCTCAAATGTAACGTTGCATTTTGTAGTTGTTTTGTACTGCTGGTTCGACCACCATGTATGTACCACCATCAGTTGGGATGAACCAGATCGTTGCCTTTGATCCAGAAAACGAGAGCCAAAAATCACACGCATCCCATTGCAGTGTTGACATTTCACATCATTCTTGTCCCCATATTCACTATTTCGCTATTTTCACTAATGGATTAAAATGACTCTCATCTCTGCGTATGGTGTATGGTCATGTACGCCATTGAGAGACAAAAAGAGCAAGATCAGATTACTAAATTAATTGTAATTTTGCCTTCCTATTCTATTTTGGGACATGTACTATTTTATCTTCTCAGTTTAAAAGGGGATCCATTTTTTTGTGGTGAAATTGGACCACCATTAAGTTTGAGACGACCATCTCACTCTCTTAATCACTTGCAACTTTTTGTGATGATCCAAACAAACCTATGTCCTAATTTTGACGCAAAATTGAGATTTTGCAGTTATCACTGAATCAAAATGATGTTAACCCATATATTTTAATTCGATACTTTCATTCCAATATCTAACCAAATATATTAAGTAAAAAAGTACCAGCAGTAAAAGAATTTTCATCCGACCAGTTGAAAGGCACGGAAACTCGTCAGTTTAACCTAGAAGCGGGAAAACCCAACAGGCAGATAAATTATCGCCATTTGTGGCTTAATTTCAAGTTTATGGAGAAATATTATCCAGCTTAAGTTAGATTTGACTTGCAAGTTTTTATACAAAAAAAATCCTAAGTGGGCCGGGTAAGGTTGGAATATATTACTCTTTATACGATATTATCATAATTTACACATAATTCAACACGAAACGAATTTACTGGGGTGTAAATAATAAAAATCATCACCTGAATCGATACAGAAATAGCAAACTTTTCGAACCTTCGGTGGGCCTCGTAGCCGATGGTTTATCGCGAAAAAATCGAGGTGTGACCGATCTAAACCGATAGCCTGTTCCAGTTCCAATTTAGATTAGCCATCCCGCCCACCAGTTTAGTCTGGATTGTCCAATGTTAATATGCCGAGATACGATCAACACTTGTGATATATCAGTCCAAATTTTAAACGCCGTCACTTCAGAAATAGAAGCATATCATGTAATTCATTAATATGGGTTTTTTTTTTGTGATTTTATAAAACCTTTACTTTGATTGATTCTACTCGAGTTCAAAATCATTCCAGTTGGTGTCATTATTCTAAATTGGTGAAAATCTTTCATAAATTTTATTAAGTGCGTCCTTTTTTATATTAACTGTAAGGCCAATTATTCAGATATCGTGAGATGCGGTCTGGTGTAAGGCCAATATAGAAGTCGTTTTAGGCCTTGTTCATAAATAATTATTCTTACTTATAAGTGAAATACCCACACACATCACCGACGCGTCAACATCACATACTGTCCAAAAAAAAGTTTATATCAATTTATGCTTAGAATGGATTAGCAGTGGAAAATATTGTTTTGTTAAGGAATTATAAATATGTAAAACAAGGCAAGAATATAAATAAAAGTTAATACTAGGTTGGCGTCTTTATGATGTGAATTAGAAAAGAAATACTTTGTTAAACGAAAAGAAATATAAGAAAACTTCCAGATAAGGATAAAAGATCTTCTTTCTTGAAAAACTAAAGTTGAAAAGGTTACAGCTAATAGGAAAAAATTAGAAAGTTTAACATAAATTTGACAGCGATGGGACCCGAACTTAAGTTAACTGGACTTCCATAAGAGAAATTTCATATTTAATATTTGTTTTTAAAAATTATCGTAATTTAGAACTGACGGCCTACTTGAAGCTTCAAATTTTTAACGAGCGGTAATAAAGTCGTTTATAAAAGAACACCTTTCAAAAGGGTTAAACTCCAAAAGTTGTACTGTTTCATCCGGTAAAATTTAGAACAGCAGTAAATCCGAATAAAGGGTTTTGTGAGGTAATCCAATTACCAACGGGATGAGTAGGATACGGTGGGAATGTGAATTATCGAATGGATTTATGACTGTTTTGACAATGGGTTAAGCACTTTCTCCCCTTCGGTGAAAACGACAATAAAAAAAGTTTCTTTAATTCTAAATTGGGTATTTTTGTCAATCTCAATTTAATAAGGCCTTGATGAACAACCATAAACATCATTTTGGTTCGCGTATCCTCGCTGTTTTGGCACTTCCGGTGGGCGTAGATCTTCACTCTGTGAGATTTCCGCTAAATGGAACTTGTTTTATAGTGTTCGCGCAGAGCTAGTGAAAATGGTGTGAAGCTGGCAATCATAAAGCGGCCAATAACGACCGAACTACATCGTCACTCCGTAGACACCACGAGGACATATACAATCAAGAATATGTAATCGAGTCCCTTTCATTCGTTCTGCCAACCAAAAAAATGAAGACAGGTGGACGAAAATGACCTGTAACGATCAAACACAGGTTCATGATTCCGCAGACACTATGAAGGCAGTATTCAATCATGAACATGTAGGTTGTCGGTTTCCGCTCCCGTGCCGATCGTCAGTAGTTCTATTTGATTTTGCTTAGCCGGTTCCGTTTTAAAAGTTATCACACAGATATAATGAAGAAGGCGAGAAACTGATGAACCAAAAATCGAGGGCAGGCGGACGAAAATGACTGGTTACGATCAAACTAAAGGTCTGCAGACACCAAGAGGACATCTAGTTTGGCGGTTTCTATCATTTTGCCCGCCTGTCCTCGCTAACACGCCGATTGTTAGTCGTTCGAAGTGACTTCTGCTTTGTCGACTCCGTTTCGTAAGCTATCACACAGACTCAATGAAGACGGCGAGAAACTGACGGACCAAAATAGCGAGAATAGGCGAACGAAAATGATCGAAAACAACCAAAATACGGGTTCTTCACCCTAGTAGATTAGGCCATTTCTCAATAATAAACATATTGGTAGCAACTATTATCCATATCAAATATGATAAGCACCTTTCAGGACTTTTCAAAGGTTTCGATGTAGTACTGACATTCATAACTGTCATTGGTGTTTTTTTAATTAAAGAACAGGCAAAGGAGCAAAATTAATATCGTTTGAGAAAAAAGGAGAAAGAAGAATAAATAAACGTTGATCAAATACGGGGAGAATTGTCACTAAAGGTTTCATTCCATTCTAATTTTCATATACCCAATTTTTATATCGTTCGTTTCTATCGACGATTATCCTTCACCCAGCTACGAGAAAGTTACCCCAGGCCCCTTTATTGTTAATAATAAGAGCGAAAAAAAAGGTGCGCCGATTGTACTATTCAGGTCAGCAGGCGAGCATAAGTCTCCGCAAGGACAAAGACACCGCCTTTTTGTTAGGTACCTTGTGGAAGGACCCTTTCAAAAAAAAAAAAAAAAATGAAAAACAGAACCCATAAGCAATTTAACCGTTAATAAAAATCCTTGATTCCATGAAAGTTTATTCCTGCTATTATTACACTTCAGGCAAAGACATTTGATAATTCCTTTTTTTAACATTTGCCATTATTGTGTGGTGTTTAGTGACCGTAAATCGATAATTATTCGGAAATCGTGAGCTGCGTTCTGGTGTGATGTAGGTCTCAGAAAAACATTTTCTTTATCGTGCCATCTTTATTGAGATCACCTTCAGGGCCTTGGGATTTATAAACATTGCTTAATTTTTACAGATTAGAAGTTAGAAAATTTTAAAAAACAAATACCATTATATTTGTTTAAATCTAAAATATTCTTGCATTGTATAAATACATTTTTTCCTAAATATTTCTAGCATTGTATAAATTCATTTTTTTAATCTATTAATTTTTAGCATTGCATAAATTTTTTTTCACGTCCTACATTTATATGAAAATTTAAACGAAACTACAACACATGTAAAATCAAATTTCAAAGGTTCTAAATTTAAATTATTTTTAAAGATGATTTGGAGACCTTCAGATGCGGTCTGGTGTGATGTAGGTTTTAGAAAAACATTTTGCCTATCGTTCCAACGTTTCGGTATTTAGTTAGATCATCTTCGGAGCTCAAAGAGTTTGTTTTCTGTGTGGATGTGTCATTGTTTTGTGAATACCAACACTGCACAGAAAACAAACATTTTACATACTTAGATTGAATCTAAAATCTCTAGCATTGTATAAATTCATATTTTTCACATCCAACATGTATTTGTAAAATTTAAACAATGTTTATAAATCCCAGGCCCTGAAGACGATCTCAATAAAGATGGAAACGTTGGCACGATAAAGAAAATATTTTTCCAAAACATGCTTCACACCAGGCCGCATCTCACGATCTCCCAAATAATAATTCGCCAATAATTGTAACTTTCAATTAATTCATATTTTTATGTATGGTTTTTGGTTGTAATCAAAAAGTTAGCGGCACGAGTAGGATTCGAACCCAGGACTTCTGGGTAAATACGCTGCTGCTCTGACCAACTGAGCCATCGTGACTTCGATCCACACCAACTCCCCGTCTCAAACTACAACCTTTGCAATTTTCCCACCTTTTTGCCATTTTTGAAAAAAAATCATTTATTAATTGAAAGAAGTATTAGGCTGTCCGGAAAATAATGCAGGATTTTAAGTTTTCATAAAAAAAATCTATATAAAATATTCTGTTTACGTTTACAGGATTACT
>CM077103.1:27922219-27960816 GCA_039619505.1 Cimex hemipterus | reverse complement strand
TTTGATTAAAGAACATTGCTTTAAAGTAACTAGTTTCTTTTTTTTTTTTTGTTTAATACCAAAATCCTGCATTATTTTCCGGACAACCCAATAATTCGGTCAATCAAATATAAAGGAATTAATTTCAACATTAGTTTGGGGAAATTTAAATATATGAATAACTCCGTGTTTAATATAATAGATTATTCATCTTTTCAATATTTGTGATTATGTAACAAACTCGACCTGTAAAATAAGTACTTAGTGTCTTTAATGTTTATTGGTTCATTGTCAGAATATTTTCAAAAATCTGGTTACTTATCCTCGATATTATATTAGGATAGTTTAGTTTTAAAATTTCAGCTTATTTCTATTCCAAGAATGAGATGAGGGAAAACACTGGCCCCGTCAGGAATCCGTAGCATCCGGATGGATTGACATAAAAGAAAGTACCGTATTTTGATTGTAATAAAAACGGCAATTTCGACTTAGTGGAGAATGTGTAAGTCAACCGTTGACATCCAATTCAACATTTTATTATAAACATGGATGAGATAGATGCCCGAGCAATTCCCAGGAGCGTTTCGTAGAGATTTGTTCGATATTAAACACGTTTTTCAGGATAAGGGTGCCCTTATCTGGTAGATATGTCTACGAAACGCAAACGGAATGAAATGTAAATTTTTTTATGTATATGGACGAAAACCGCTATCGTTATGAGCTAAACCAAAACAAGCAAATTGCGAAACATTTTTTCCTCTAATAACACGATATTCTCTACCAAAAATAGAATCTATCTGCGATGTCATATTAAACGGTTTCAACCTGCCTGCCAACGTCTATATTTCACCAAATCCCGGTACAACGAGATTTTACTTAACGGGAAACACTTAGATCCGCTGGACAGCTGCCAGAATCACATTGTTAGGTACATCGACCAAAAGAATGGATCTTTTCATTTCGAATAAATATCGCGAAGTGACATCTTGTCTTTTATATCTTTCAAAACGGTTAAGAGTATGTAACCACTATGATAGGGTTTTTATTGCCCGATCCGATATCTAGAGTGTTGAGCAGGCTTTGATGTTTTTCTGGGGAAAATAGGTTTCGGCGACTTTTCGTGTCTCAATCTAACTTGTCTCTTACCACCCTATCTTATTCGGCGGGTTGTCATTTTTTCCCGTACGAAAGAGTGTTTCTTCTGCACTCCATTAAACTAGGTTCGATTATTATCAATTGACGATCATGAGATGCGGTCTGGTGTTACGCAGGGTTTAGAAAAACATTTTCTTTATCGTGCCAACGTTTCAATATTTTTAACTGCTCATTTTTAATTACAAGTAATCCGTAATTTTGCAATTGAAATTCATTAGATTTCGTGGTCCGGTTGTCCAAGTAACATCTTTCAATTATTCTCAGATCGTGAGATACGGTCTGGTGTGACGCCGGTTTTAGAGAAACATTTTCTTTATGGCGCCAACGTTTCAATCTTTATTGAGCTCACCTTCAGGGCTCAAAGTGTTTGTTTTCTAAGTAATTGACCCATTCTTGTGTAGCGTATTGAGAGGGCCATTGTTTAAATTCAATCAAAATGATCAAAAACGGTAATGAAAAAAATAGATTGCTGAAAAAATCCAAATAATCCACTTTTAAAACAACCATCAGGATTTTTAATCCCCAAATATTAATATATTTGAAAGATCTATATTAGCGAGATGTGCTTTGTGTGTATTACCCCCTGGGCGATAGGTTTACACGAGACGAGTTATTTGACAGTATTTTACTCAGTCTAGGACTAATAAAGCAACAGGCATTAACAATGATGCCGCTCAGGCTTTTATTAGTTTTCTATCTGATTGGACCAAATGTTTGCTCGTGCTTTTCAATAAAATCCTGCCCACGAGCGGGAGACTCCAACAGAATGAAACGTCGTTAAAAAAATAATTAAACAAAAACTATTGTAAACAAGTGACTTAATCTTCTGAGTGGAGATTAATGAGCGTCATTTAATAAATTTGGAAATTAATTGTAGATTAATACGACGTGTAATTAACTTTATTATTTGATGTAAAATTATTCGCAGGTAGATCCCACAATTACTGTATTACTCGATTTTAAAAATAGTAGTTATCGAAATATACTTGATTGGCTTGTTAATGTAGAACTGTTGCGAAAAGAAATGAGAATATGTAAAATACGAAAACTAAAAACGGTAAGACATAAAATAACACAAAAATTCGTATTAAACACTTGAAAACTTTTAAATTTTAATTTTTTGGCAATCTTAGGGCTGGAATCAACAGGGGACTTTTTTTTCGCCGATGTCCGGCATTCTTTTAAAACATTTTACACCTTTAGGTAATATCCACATGCTCATAGTAGCAGATATAGCACAACTTGATCACATTCACCTTGCCAAAATAAAAAAAACCCTCATTTTTACATACATAACGGTTTTTTGACAATGACACAGAACAAGACAAATTCAAATCTGGTAAAGGAATTATGGTCCATTTATGGATTACAACTATAAACTACGGAAGTGAATCATTTTTAATAAAATGTTTTCTGCAGATGCTATACCAAAAATATTAGACACATGTCCGAGAGTTTTGCCTCTGGGGCTGTAGAGCCGAGAAAATAATACTAAGCAGGATAATAAATAAGACTCATCAGGTTGCTCGATGTGTCCAACATAATAGAGACGTGTCAAGCCTTGGCTCCATATAGAGAGCGTGCAGGCATGTCGCCGGATTTACGAAGAGTCCTCGAGCACGGTAGCAAGTTTCTGAGTCCCCTGTTCCGCTTTTTAGGGGAAATTGGGTTTTTTTATTGTATATAGTATGTGACATGTGTCTTTGTGTTTTGTCTGTGTGCATGTATTTATTGGCGTGAATGGCGAGGGGTGAGGGTCCTCGAACGAGGAAAGCGAGTGAGTGTGTGTGCGGGGTCGATGGCGGAATATCAGTACTCCACCAACCAAACGGAATGAGTGTACTTATGCGTATGAACGTATTTATTTGTATGAATGATGTGTCTGCACGGGTATAGAATATAGACTAAGTGTGGGGCTGAAATGACCTCGATGTCGGAAGCCCCAGAAATAAAAATAAATAAATAAGATATTCTGCCTTTGTTGTGCATTTATTTTCATTTCATTTTTTGTAGGATAAGAAAACGATATGTAGAATAATTTTAAATGCTAAACAAAAAAGCTGATTGAAATAAAGAAGTTTGCGAACCCGCGACCGGTTGTTTCTCTTCCCACTGCCTCCTGGTCTGACCTGTCAGATTTGTACAAAACTATCTATAATATTTGCTCAATGCATATTGTGAACAGATATCAATCAATTAAGAAATTTAAAAAATATATCTCAGGATCAGCCTGGACCAATTTTTTCTAAGTGGTACGTGTTTATTTTATCCAAAGTACACGGAGATTGTGAAAAAAACTAATATCAACTTCGTCCCATGATGAAAAAAAATTAACCTACTTTTCTACGTCGATGCTTCAAAAACAGTATGGTAAAGGTATTGAAATATATCGTGACATGACTCAAGCACATGTCTAATATTAATGGGCTTAGTTACCCCCCCCCCCCAAATTCTAGACTATTCTTTTAAATGATAAAATTTGGACTAAAATATTTCTCCAACTGTTGATAATTGGAAATGAAAAAGCCTACGCATTTTGAAATAGCTGACGTATATTTTCAATTAAAATTCGCCTTTGAACCTTTTGAACCAAAAGTCAAAGAGAAAATAAGCAATTGTAATTGTGCAAAACGGTTTTTTTTTCACACCCGATGGAAAGAGCATGTCGACGATTTGTTTCTTCTTTAGGAAACTCTTTCGAATACAAGCCGGTTTTAAAAGCGAGTGAAACTTCGGCGTGCTTTGTTTCTCAACTCGGCCGTTTGTTGACGTTTGTCACGTCTTAACCGCAAAGCTCGGAAGTGTTCAGGCATTGCCGACGCACAGCCCCGTATTTCAACGTTAGGTCGGTTTGGAGATATCTTATTGTCCCGACTGAATAGTCTTAGAGATTTCTCAGAACCCTAAAATTAAGAAAGTGTTGCATAAGATGAAGTACATGTTTTAAACTCAACCGATCCATAGGAACTTTCTTCTGTTGCTTATTCAAATATATAAAGCAGTTAAAACATAGAAAATGTATGCGAAATGTTCCTAAAACAAATTATAACTGCTAGATCTATTTTTTAAATGTGATTTTTAATCGATTACAACTACCTTTAAGTAGGTAACAAGTAACAATGAGCAAGGTAATATACAAAAACAAGAGTGAAGAAAATACTTATTGGTATTACTCCAATGTTACTAAAATATTGCATGTTTAATTGATACTTGTGTCACATCACCTCTTAGTTTCTTCAGCCAGCAGTGAGAGTTTGAAAGGATTCGTCGGGATGGAAGGTTTCTGATGTGCTGATTTACCTTAGTTGGAAGGAAATTAAACGGGAATGGACATCCCATACGGTCCTAGGCAATCCCTATCAGCAACGCCGGTGCCTAGGGGAGGCAAAATTTCCCCCTAACCTTAACTATCCTTCCTTGCCCTTTCCTTTTCCCTCCCCCAACTGCTTTGGTAGAAGCTTCTTCGGTTATTAAGCCCGCACTCCTCAGGCAACTGGTGCATCAGTGGGCGATCCGCCGCCTTAGAAATAATACTGAACCACGGGAGTACAGATCGAAGTGACTCTACTAATTGAGATTGGACTCGTGGTGTTCGTTTGCAAACAAACTGTACCTTAGCTGGAGGACACTGGCCAACCGGAGCCAGATATATAGTGCCTTCCTTATCTTGGGTTGGTGTTGAAAAGCAAGACTGAAAGGCCACAAAACTGCCTTTCTCACGGTACATGTGTGGATGTGCTCTTTTCACTGCACTTCTGAACTTCGACAGTGCACCTCCTCGCTAGCTAAGGAATGTGACATATCCATGCAAGTAAAATCGTCCTGGTGTTCTCTCTGAGAATACTGAGTGTCTGAGAAGTCCCCTAGGGGATAAGTCCAGACGTGTCATATCCTCGTGGGTTTAAACATGTATGAGTAAAATTGATAACGGGAACGCGGTAAATCTATTGAATCATACATCTGATTTTTAAGTTATCTGCTTTGCTATATCAAAAAAAAATTGTGTCGGTTTTAATCACAATCCCACATTCAGGTCTGCATGATTTGAGGTCTCTACACAAAAGTTCTTTCCCAGCAAATTTAGATTTTAGTTGAACTCCTAATCCCCCATTGGAGACTTGGGATCTTCACGAGGATCACCGTTATAAGAGTCAAGACGTAAATATTCATCATCTGATAAGTCTGTCAACTGGCTTGACTTGTCTTTTGACAATGGCACCATCCATATTATGAGTCGAAGGTCAGCTATCTTCTAACAATTTTCCGATGAATACGTATAACCCTACAAGAAGTGCCTTAGAAATTCCACGTTTACCATTTTTCGCAGTTGAGATCTCATCAATTTTACAAGGACAAGTTTTGAAACAAACCACTTTTTTACGCCGAGTAGAGCGGTATGGTACCGATGCTCATGAATCTCCAGTACTAAAATGAGTGTCCTCAATGTCTGCCGTTTTTAAATATTTTTATTTGTGCTTTTTCGTCACGGAGTGAAAGCCAAAACTTTAAAATTAATTTAAAATGCATATAATTTAGATTGAGGGCCACCTAAATTTATATATTTTAAAATAAATATTGTAAATAATCAATAAGAAATTAATGTATAATTAGACAGCATTAGTTCGGCAATAATCGATTCATTAGTTTAGACTCGTCATTAAAACGAAGAAAAGAGACGAGAAATATATTTTTTTTAAAGCAATGAGATCCCTTGTCTGGTGAAATGTACAAATCACATGTGTCGATAGACAAACATGCCGAAAAGAGGATGACGTGTTGTTCTTTAACGACAAATATTTATCTACGATATTTGAAAGCAATCATTTTACGTACATTCGTACGATGTTTTATGATGTTGCGTTCGGACGATTTATAAACTAGCCGATCTTATCAGGGTTGTGCTGATTTTAGCTTTCTTTTATATACATCTGCCAGTGTTATAATTGTTGTTATTAAATTAATTAATTTTCGTGGTCCGTTTGACCAATTAATAAAAAATGGCAAAAAGGAAGGAAAGTTCAAATGGTGAGGTTGAGATGCGAACTGCGTGTCCGATTGGATCAAAGTTACGATAGCTCAAGTGGTAGAGAAGAGGCGTATCGTTGGTTCGAATCCCGCTATCCGTGAATTTTGGTGTATAGCACGATTAGTTGCTTCGAAAATTCGCTTCTGATTGAAAATTAAAAAATTTCTGTTTTTGAACATTCATTAATCGGTGTAGGAGAGCGAACCTTAATGGGTAGACAAGTCAACGATAAAAAAATCCGTCGATCCATTAAAATTTTATTTGAGGCCGAGGCCCCGATAACCATGGTTTGTTATGACCCGTTTGATGTCAGCAGTTTATTCATAGTAGGCCGTTATAATGTATTATGACGAGATATATAAATATAAGCCTCCAACAAAGGAGCTGACGGAAGACGAATGGACGTCGGGTACTCCCGAGATTGACACGTTGATTGATGGGCCACAGTTAAAATTAATACAGTGTCGTTCACCCTGGAAGGTGATAGCCTGTAGAAAATCAATGGTGCATGTTCACTTCGAGGATTTCGAGAAATAACGGATTTTTTTCAAAATGCATTTAACAGTTAGACGATATTGCATAACATTGCGCAAACAATTTTTGTGATAAACTTATTTCCCGCTCGTTGAAAAACCCAGCGTGATTGAATGTTTCCTTATTTATAAAATGAATAAATCATACTTTAGGGAATAGACGCTTACGACAGGTATGATAAGCTACAGTACAAAACTGTCTCCTTCAAATTCATTTCTTGAATCAATCTTATTAAAATTTGGTCAAAATTTCCACAAACAGTTTATAAAACTAAGGAAATACTAACATTGTAAAAATCGTTTGGAAATAATTTTTTTTCGAACGATCCAAATTGGAGCCTCGATTGATCGAAAGTGGGGAGTTGCCGACATTGGTCTCTTACAACTTTAAATTGATTTTTGTATCAATCTTGTTAAAATTGGGTCAAAATATCCACAAAAGTTTGCAAAACTAAGGAAATACCAACATTGTAAAAATCGTTTGGAAATAATTTTTTTTTTCAAACGATCCAAATTGGAGCCTCGATTGACTTGAAAGTGGGGAGTTGGCGACTTTGGTCTCTTACAACTTCAAATTGATTTCTTGTATCCATCTTCTTAAAATTTGGTCAAAATATCCACAAATCTATAAATTTATTTATCTACAAAATTTATAAAACTAATTTTTTTTCGAACGATCCAAATTGAAGCCTCGGTTCACTCGAAATTGGCAAATTGCGACATTTATTGTTTATAAAAATAATTTCTGTCTTTATGAAAGGTATTGGTTGACATTAAAAAAGTGACTTTTTTATCTCAACCAATACCTTACATGGAGATTAATTAAATGAGTTAGTCAATGATTATTCGGAGATCGTGAGTTGCGGCGTGGTGTGGCGTAGGTTTTAGAAAAACATTTTCTTTACCGTGCCACGTTTCCAACTTTATTGAGATCATCTTCAGGGCTCAAAGTGTTTGTTTTCCATCCAGATGTCTTATCTGTCGTGTTGAATGTCCAACTCACGCCCAACACGATACACAAGGACACAATTATGCAGGAAACAAACGCTTTGAGCCCTGAAGATGATCTTAGTAGAGTTCGAAACGTAGCATGATAAAGAAAACGTTTTTCTAAAATCTAGATCACACCAGACCGTATCTCACGATCTGAGCACAATAATTGAAAGATGTTACTTGGTCAACCGGACCACGAAATCTAATGAAATTCAATTGCAAAATTACGAATTACTGGTAATTAAAAATGAGCATTTAAAAACAAATCTTCCAATGTTCAATCTAATAAATACCCAGTATAAATTAAATCATCAGTCTCAAGGTATGACAGAAAGGGATCAATAAACGTTATTGACTGAAAAACGAAAACAGGCAGACCAGAGATGAAAGATTGGATCTGTTATATTGAAGTATTTAATTTGTCCAATCCAATACATTCGATTCTGTGGAACAAATTTAAATTCAAATATAATACACAGAACCCTCAATATGAGCAATCCTTTAATTTCCATAATTGTAACTTAAACAACATTTTATGAGCAAAAAAATACTCTCTGAACACTAGGGTAAAATTAAAATTTTAAGATAAAGGATTATGCTTTAAAAATAATTTCTCTAAAATATAAGAAACAGGTTGGTGTATAATTTCAAAGAAAAAACATATTCAGAATGAAAAATTCTAATTATAAGATATATGATGAATGGTTTTTCAAAAATTAAAAAAATAGCCCATCTTCTAACTAAATTGTATCTTCGTCAATGAAATTGAAGCATAAATGTAGTAAAGTGGAAAATACCGATGCATGTCGAATAATCAATGATGCAACACTTCTGAACAAAATAAGCGAAAAGTGGCCGACACAGAGATGATAGATTTGACTTGTTAAATATTGATTTCTGTTCAAACGAGATATTCTCTATCTGAACAATCAATTAATTTCATCAATAGAAAGGACAAAAAGATAAAGAATCTTAGATAAAATAATTTCGAAACATTTATAATAACAAGCTTAATTAAAAATATTACATAATTAAATTTTATTACTTACGATTTCCGAAGCAACACCAATCGTCTTACCTGCAAAAACAATACAATATTAAGCTTTTATTATACAGAAGTTAAGCTCTTAAAATGTTGGAAGTCTTTAAGGTTGATGAACGGGCTTGAAGCAATTATCACTATAATACAGGAAATTTCTTGTACAGAATTCAACTATGCATAAATCATATAAATATTAAGAACAGCAATTACCCCAGTATATTTATGATTTCTTATTCCTTTAATTGTGTTTTTTTACCATTTTATATCTTATCTCTAACATGCCATTATTTGTAGGTTTTAAAAAGGATAAAACTATAAACTATAGCGGCAGCAGGCACAGATAGCTTTTTAAATATTGTATATAGGATCTTCTTACCTTCTTGTATGTGATGTGTTATTTAATGGAACGATTGTAATTATTTGCGTGAATGGTCAAGCCTAGCCAATAGCAAGTCCGCTTGGGTAGTGTAATTGACAACCAGGTTATCGTGTTTTTATCTTCTTTCTGTGCTTTTGTACATTTGTCTTTGTGATTTGTGGTATTTTTCCACATTTCACGAGGTCCTGAGGTTCAGAGAGGAGAGCGACGAAGAAAAGATGGACTTGGTTACCGCTGTATCTTAAAATATCGTAACTTAGCTGGAGAAACAGAAAAAGAAATTAGAAGCGTTAAAGCGTGAGAATGATAAGAAAAGAACTGTAAATCTAAGGAAGAATGAACTGGCTACGACTAATCTAGTTTGCAGGCCATGTTACTAAAAAAACGTTAAAACTTTAGATAATTACTTCCAAGATAAAATAACTACCTTATAACATATAATTAATTTGCTAACACTCCTATTTGCTTATCTATTTGTTCTATGTGGTTTGCTAGAAAAACTAAAACATAAAAAATAATGGCGCTCTCAACGAAAGAATGGCACAAGTACACAGAAGACAAACACTTTGAGCCTTGAAGAACATCTCAATAAAAGATCGAAACGTTGGCACGAAAAGAAAATATTTTTCTGAAATCTACATCACACCTGACCCCATCTCACATATCTCAATAATAAAAATAAAAAAATTGATCGTTTTCAGATAAAATAATTTAGTATGCATGTTAAAACATGTTTGGTTTTATTTGTAAGATTATTCGAATCGTGAGGTGCGGTCTGGTGTGACGTAGCTTTTAGAAAAATATTTTCTTTATCGGACAACGTTTTGATCTTTATTGTGCTCATCTTCAGGGATCAAAGTGGTTGTTGTCCAATAAATATCGAAACGTTGTCACGATAAAGAAAGAGTTTTTCTAAAAACCTGCGTCACACCAGACAGCATCTCACGATCTCCGAATAATCATTAACTAACAGTCTCTAAACACCACATATTTTTTTTATAATTTAAAAATAAAGTTAATAATAAATAATATAATAAAATTATATACACCTACTATGTATCACTATAATGTATCTGCAATAATTTGATGAAGCCACCAACCTCTCTGTCGACTATTGTCCATTGTCTCTTGTAATTTTAACGGTATGAAATAAAAAGGCATAACGGTCTTTATTTATTATTACGTTTACAAAGCCTTAATGTCAGATGAACGGATTAAGAGGGATCATACTGACCCTACTAAATCAAATGATCGCAATCAAAACCGTAAATAAAGAAGAAAAATAAGATCATATTTTGAATTTACTACTTGTAGGACTGAGCACAAGAGGAGTCATCCTCATTAAGAATAGGCCTTGCGTGGTTGACAAACGGACGCTTACTATTAAAGTGTTAGATTTATCGACCAGTTTTTTCTCACGAATTGTCTGGATTTCAGTTAGTAGCCAAAGAACGCGAATTGCGGCATGTAGAAAAGGTAACTCGATGTGTCCCACTTATACAAAGGGGCTCTATATAGAGAGCGTGAAGCAATCGCCACCAGACATGAGAATTGTGCCTGAACACGTCAACACGTATTCGTTACCCTGGTGGATTTATTGGCCATGCTACCACTGAGTTTAAGAATTTAGAACGATTTAAGAATGATGAGAGAGTGAATGTGTCTAGGTTTAAAAACTGCATGCGTTGGGGGAGGAAATGACCCAGTTGTCGACAGCCGCTGGAGCTAAAGAATAATACCGGACTGCCAAAGCCGGAATCGGGTGCTTCTCGAGCTTGCTACTTAAAATATATTACATTTCATTAGCTTGTGCCAAACTATGTTTAAAAAATTTTGAATTTTAACGAGAAAAAATTAATTAACTGACTACACGGTACGGAATTGAAAGTCTTCATAATGCACTGCAAGCTAAAAAAAAAATATGACGTAGACTTGTCTAATTGGCTAATTAACATTGCTCAGAGCCAAGTCGCACTGCAATGCGTTAAGGGCGTAGGTAACCAACATGGCAGCCATGAACAGCTGTTTTTGTTTACACGTATTTTTATTCTTAAATACGCATTATTTAAATTAGACCAGTATAATTCTTAGGTTATTGTAATTGTTTGTTATTATAACATGTCCTTATACTCTCATTCATGATGTATACATCCCCTATAAAGTTGTAAGAGGTTAGACGTTAAATATATCGGCATGAATTGAAGCGTGTCATTCGTTACTTCAGTTCGAGTGCATAGACAGTATTTTGTACGAAACAAATGATTAATTTTCAGTATGTATTAACTTATTTACATTTTAACACAAAAGAAAACCAAAACGAACAACAAGCCTTCAAGGACGGTTATAGGTTTAGTTTTGGTTCTACCAATCGCCACGCGCAGCATTGCGAAACAATTAACATTTAACATGTTCAGAAAAGAAGGGCGCGTTCACGATCTTAATGGACATTTCTCTATTCGAGTTGACACGTGTTACAAACATCGTGAATACCCCTAATTAAAAAATAAAAAAAAATAAAAAAAATAAAAAAAAAAAAAAAAACGGTCAATATTACCTTTTGACCCATTCTGAATTCATCAACTTTGATGTTCATTGAAAATTTAAACGATTGAAATCAAATAAAAACCCTTACACATCATAGGTTATAATTTTACAGAAGTAAATTGGGAATTTATGTACGTAACCACGTTTTAAAAGAGATACATTCATCATTTTCTATTAGGATATTCACAAAGCAATTCATTAAAGTCATGAAGACAGTATAAGTCAGACACTGACAGGATAATCAGCAACGGCGAATATGGTGGTAGCACGCCCCATCAGCAAATTTTGCCGTGTCACCGATGAAATACTCTGTCATGGAAAACGACTTGAAATTCAACAGTTAATTGTTGTCAAGTTATGATGATCTTTAAACAAATGCAGTTTTAAATTTTCACTTTAAAATAAAATATTTCTGTTTTAATCTTAACGCTGAAGTAATACAAATTAAGCATGTAACAATTTGATTAGAATGAACAGTTAAATTTTTCTTTTCATTAGTACAGTTTAATGATGGCCGATCTTTGAAAAGGAGAGCGCCTAAAATGATAAACTACTAATTGAATCAACTCCTAGGTTGATAATTATTTCGACTACTATTTAATTTTAATGACTATGTTAACTTAATAAAGCACCGTAATGATACTTTAGATAATATGTTTTAAAAACTGCCTCTGAAAACTTTTTCCCTACCCGTTCCAGTCGATTGAAATCCATAATAAAAATTCATATTAAAAAAGTTATGGGCAAAAGAGCCAAATTTATGTCTTCAACCCTTACTAAATTGGATTCAGGGTAAGTAGTTGATTTTATGAAAAAAGTTAATATTAAAGTTGTAGAAAAGAAAGTTTTAAACAATTTCCTGTCCTCTAACGATTTAAAACATCATCCCATTAAGTTCATCATATATAATGAAGAGGACACGTTAATTTATTAAAAGTGAGAACAGCTTTTCGACCTTTGACATTTATAAAATTTTGATATAATAAAATATTTTATCAGGATTAATTCTTTATAAAATGAAGGCATTTTTCAAACCAAAATTCTGCGTTTACGATATATTAATAACCTAAGTTATCTTATTTACAATATTATTTTATCGCCATTCCTGCTAGGGCAAATTAATTAATGCAAACGTATTCTCATTTTTGAAATTGCCACGGCGACTGTTTGTTTTCTTCCTACTTTTCATGTGTTATGCACAAGTAGAAGTTTAAAAGTCCTTCCTTCGCAACGATCGGAACATGAGGCTTAACTCCTTAATTCATTATTTTCATGGTCCGCTCGACCAATTAATACATCACAATTAAGTACGGTTTTTAGTTGAGATGAAAAAAGTTAATTGAAAGAACTCCCCATAATAATGATTTAAAATGAAGTTCACTTCACTAAAGCTCTCCGTCGCCATTTCAACTGTCGTCGAGAATGCAAACAGATTACACTACTTTTGAAATATGGCAAAAGGAGGGAAAACTCGTAAGGTGAGGTTGAGATGGGGAGTTGATGTCCGAGTGGATAGAGGTCACGATAGCTCAGGTGGTAGACCAGCGGCGTATCTAGCCGAAGGTCGTGGGTTCGAATCCCTCTCGTGCCATTAACCTTCTTTCATCTCAACTAAAAACCGTAATTAATGAGACATAACGTTCGTCCTGGACTAAAAGAAGTACTCATGATAGCTACCAAATCTCCATGTAGACAGCTAGTAGTATCTTTCTTCTCGCATAAAATGTCTTTCCATTTTCTTCAGTCATCTCTTCTTATTTGTTCTGTTTGCTTGTTTTCAATCTTCTTTACCTTCTTAATTCCTTAAGAAATTTTTATGGTGGTTTTGCGTTCCTTTTAGCGATTTATTTCGAACGAATTCATTTCCAATACTCTAAAACTGTAACATTAGGCTTTCTTAGTTTAACGAACAATTGCCCAGAGTTAATTTTATGAACTTTCTTCAAAAGTAAGTAAGTAACTCGTAAAAATTTCATCTGTCGTTAATAAAGTCGCAAAAATTATTATACTGTGGCTGAGTAACAGTGAGCCCAATGAGGCTATTAGGGGTATTCACGATCTTTGCGTTAACTCTGTTAATTTCTGTTAGGTCGAGAAAAATGATGACGTAGACTTGTAAGAATCGACTAGTTAACATTGCTCGATCTAACAGGCCAGTGCCAGTGCTGTTATGTTAGGTTGAAAATGTAGTCACTTTCTTATCCGTTAGGGCGTAGGTAACCAGCATGGCAGCCATGAATTTAACAGCTGTTTTTTGTTTACTCGTATTTTTCTCAGTAAATACCCGTTAATTAAATCGGACTAATACATTTCTTTTGTTAATTTCTGACCTGTCCTTAGACTCTCGTTCATAATATATACATCTCGTATCTTATAAAGTTGTAGGCTGTTAGATCTGTGCATCTGTTAGTACTTTTTGAGTGAATTTTGAATGAAAAAGTTGATTAATTTTCTTTTTTTTTTAATTAATTTCTGACATCTTACAATTTAACACAAAATAAAACCAAAACAAACAACAGCAAGTCTTCAAGGAATATTATAGGTTTATTTTTGGTTCTACCAATCGTCCCGCGCGCATTGCGGAAATATTAACGTTTAACATGCTAAGAAAAGAAGGGGACATTCACGATCTTACTGGACGTTTCTCTATTCTAGTTAACAAAAGTTAACATCTTACAAACATCGTGAATATCGTTTGTTTTATATTAAGCTAGTTCAAAAGGCCAACGTTATACACAAATTATACAATTTTTGGTTGGATTGGAAAGGGATTAACTACGGCGACCTACCTGAAAATACACAGGCCATTTTTATTCACGTTTTTCTTTTACAAAGTTCATTCCTAAATGTACCTTTTCATCATTGAAGCCTTCGAGCTTCGTGGGTTCACAGAAAAGAAATTTAAGGAAGTAATGACAAAAGAAGATATTTATTGGCGGGTCGGTAAAAATTGCAGCAGATGTGCTACATCATGTGCGTCAGAATTTCGGTCAGTCATACATTTCAATAAGTAATAACGAGGAATTAAGTTACTTGTTTTAACATGGGTATGTCTAGTTGTCACTAGAATATTTTAAGACTAAACCTTAGAGGAATGTTGTTTCGTTTCATTGATGATGTCGAGCACTGGGTAGAAAGAGAATTCCAATGTCTAGTGATTATTTGCTATCCTGGGGGCACCGCCCCTCCTGGCGTCAGTGGGGGCTGTACGGCTTCCTCCCCAATCTAATTACGGATGACGCAAATCTGGTGCCAACTTTAGGTCCGCCCCCACTTCACTAAACCTTCCACTATTATTTATAACCATCGTCCTAGGGAAGGGGAATTAGAGTGAATTACTTTTTCGCGTGTTTCTAAACGGACCGTCTTGTTAACTGAGACGTCTAACTAACCGTCTCCACGTCGTCGAGTCCGATTTCTTTTCCTTTTTTATTACCTTCAGAGGATCATGTTTGTTTAAAAGCATGTTGTTTGGGTGTGGATAAATTACTTTCGTCGTGCCTAGCGCGAAACGGAAAACAATCTGTCTAAGTTATCGTTCGACGTAACGTATAAAAAAGATTGTCTACAACCTGGCGATGGTACACTGCAAGGTTCATGACTGACGGTGCTGCAGTAACGATGGAAAACGCTTCGAGTCGGGGAAGCCGCTTTAACGAGGGGGAAGGCTTGAAGTCTGCGATGATGCTGAAATGATGGAAACTACGAGGTCGGGAGTGAGGCAGTAAAGACAGTAAAGTATGCCAAGGAAGGGATGATGAAGTAACGATATAGTACTTCATCGAGGACAATATCGACAAAAGACTCTGCAAGATTGGAGATAATAAATACAGTGACGATGAAAGACTGTCAGATAATGTATGATACAGTAACGAGGAAGAAGTCTACCAAGTAAGGGGTGATTCAGTAATGATTGAGTACTTTATCGATGACAACAACTACAAAAGACTCAGCAAGGGATGATGCTGAAAGGGCGGAGATGCCAGGTCGGGGATGATGCAGTAGCGGGGAAGAAATCTACCAAGTAAGCGATGATTCAGTAACAATTGTGTACTTTATCGATGACAACAACGACAAGAGACTCTGGAAGGTCGAAGATGATGTAGTAGCGATGAAAGATTGTCAGGTAAGGGATGATTCAGAAACGATGGAATACCTAACGAGGACAGTACAGCCAAAAGACTCTGCAAGGTCGGAGATAATGAAGTGACGATGAAAGACTCTCAGGTAAGGGATGATGATCGACGTACTCGGTAGAGGAAAATGCAACTGCTCTAAACGGTTCCGTATAATTTTTTCTTTGCCTCAATCTTCCAAACGCGTTGGCTTATATTTCTTAGAAAGCATACAATAAATAAATCCTAATATTTTATCCACCTGCTCGGCTAGCTCATTAACCGATATCCATACGTTTGGACCCATGAAAATGAGCTAGTGAATCTCCGCTCATATTCATATTTCATCTACCAGATGTATATGTATTGACCAAAAATTCCGTGGTGAATCTGCAGCCATAAACTATGATGTTGAAATATTGAAACGCATATGACGAGCCTACAGGTCCATCATATTATCCAGCCTTATTCTCAAAACATGTCACAGCATACAATACACTGGATTATTATTGTATATGGCAGCATAATACGTCCATTTTTTACTTGCTATTCGTTGAAATTATTACAACATTTCAGTTCAATTGAAGAAGTTTACGTCTGAGGACACGTGTTTGGTTTATGTATAGGACAAATTCAAAAGGATGTCTTTAAGGATTAAGGATGTGGTTTGAAAATTTCGAAAGTGGCGATGCAAGACGTCAAAGTTCAGGACGTCTGAATGGATAAACTTAAAAGGCAAAAAGAACTAGCCAACCGTCAAACGGTTTGTCGCAGACAAATGTGAATTGCGACTTATACATAGTGAAAGTGAAAAGGGCATCGAGGAAGTTTCACACGCGCAAATCGTATTAACCTCAACTTCGCCTAAAAACTTCCGATCGCCCTTTCAAAATCAAAGGGATGGATATTTTCATCAAAAGCCGAGGACAGCCTGCTCCAATGGTTGAAAATAAATAAATAATAATTTAAATATGCTTTTCAACTGTATGTAGTTTACTCTAAAGGTTCAAAATGGAAGGAAAAGGTTATTTTAAGATTGTTGTTATTCAGGAACATTCAACCATCTCGATATATCATTTTATTACAGCGAAATAAAATTAATTTCGATAATATAAAGATTCTAGGTAAAGAAAAGAATGTTGCCAAGGTAATAGAACTAGAAAATATGTATAAAAATTTTGAAAACAATAATATTGACGTACAACAAGACAAATAAAACATTTATAAACAATATAAAAACATTTTCACAACAAAATAATAACACAATATTAATTTTTTTTAAAATAATTAGGTCATTAAATGTCAAAAAGTATATATTTTATTTTTTTAAATATATGTAATAATTAACTTAATAATGTAAGTGGCCAAAGGTTCTTGTAAATGTGTAAACATAAATATAATTAAGGTAAAATTTGGTGAAATAAAAGAACATGTACATTACATTACATGAACATTACGGTTTGTAAGCTGACCTCGGACGGCGGATGCTGCACCTGAGGCACTTGCGGGTTGGGGTACCTACCATACGTAGGGTCCATAACCATTTGAACTGCGGGGCATCGTTCGAGCCTAGCTGCATAGGTCTCGCAGTGGCCCCTGGAGTACTTAGAGAAGAGGCTGAGTCATTCGTGGCCGTGGACCGTAGTACTTGCGCATGACCTTGGAGTTACCTCCCGACCTCTTGGGAATCGGATGGATCGGATTGCCGAGAACGTATAGCCAGCGAGAAGCTGACTACGCTGTCGGCGTCCCTTGAAGCGTGAGAAATGGTAGACAGGGGCGGGTGCGGTCGTCAGAGCTGCCTTTACCGTAGGCATGGTCTCCTCTAGGGGGTGGTTAGATGTCTCTTTTATCTAGGGAGTGCGTGGAAAACTTGGTCGATGCAATTCGGCCCCTTTTTCGAAATCCCTTTACGCGCGGCACTCGATTGAGTGAACAATGTTAACCCACCTCCTTGGAAGGGAAAATCGGATGAAGTCAGCATGTCTCAGTTGGATTAGTCTGTGAATTTGCCAGCTTCTACACCGAACTTCACGGTTTAAGCACCGAGCGCAGAGGTGTCGATCCTAACTTGAGAACTAAACCCATGATAAGACCTATGTGCCAGGTTCGATGTGGTAACCTCAATGTTATAAGACATTGAGACCCCAGTGTGAAACATATCTCCAGTCTAACAGTCTGTCAGATTGATATATAATTAACTACATTTGCTCAAGGTATATTTATTTTGTACATGTATCATTTGGCCATTTGTTAAGACGTTCTTATTAGATTAACAATCAATAAAATGTATATAACAAACGAGGAATGGGAAAGAAATAAAAAGATTACTACAAATTATGTTAGCTCTATATCTTAATTTTTATATGTTTTCGACGTTATTATTAGAAACTAAGATCTTTGAAATTCAAAATAAATTGACAATATATTTATTGCATTGTAATATTCGAACTCGTTTTATTTATTTAGTTTTTTCTTTGCTTTTGAGTCTCAAGGGTTTAACATAGTTCAAATAAATGAACATCCTTGCACTGTTCCATTTTAGATCGATGTTGAAAAAAATCAATCATTTCCCAGCTTTGTTGTGAATCAAAATGATGTTTTTAATATAAGTTTTGTTTGATTGATTCATATTTTGCCGTTTTGAAGACAGTATTAAAAAAAGAACCAGTTTTCCATGGATTTGACGTTTCCAAACAGAAAAATGTAATGTAAAATGTTCGTCGGGATAAATTTGTTTAATGAAGTGAGAGTGACATCGTATGGCGTGCCGTGAAGAGTCGGCCAATTCGTTTTACTAATTCAAGACGAAACGACTGTCCTTAATGTCCGAGCCGGGTCGCAAAGGCCTCTGAATTATTTATCCGGCTCAAGTCCCAATTTGCGAACTTAAAAGCTTAACTTCTAAGCGACTCCGCGTGACGCCGAGGCCGCCCGTCGCGAACGGGGGCAATGCTCGCTGTTTCTTTCTCGGCCGCACCAAAACCGACGCGACGTCTGCCAGTGGCAATTTAGACAATCGATTCCGGTTCGATTTCTATTTGGATTTGAATACAAATCCGTTTACCATTTCCATCTAAAAAGTTCTTTCATCGAACTACACAATTAGTTTATTATGTGTTGTAAATCGATTTTAATTATCTGACAATCGTAACAAGCCAATAAACTCGGATGTTAATGTTAAACAGCTAATTCGTCAAAGCTGATTTGTAATGAGGTATTTAAATTTTAATTGCCTGCCTTTTTCTTTTGTTATGCTAGATGATCAAGTATTCTAATTAAATTAATATTTGTACGCACGAAAAGTATTAAAAAATTACACGCTTCAATTCGTGCCGACGTACCTAGCTTGTAGGCGCTACCGTCTAACAGATTATGACTTTATATGATATGCAAAGTATACATTACGAATGAAAGTATAAGGACAAGTCAGAAATTAACAAAACAAATATATTAGTCTGATTTAATTAACGCGTATTTAAGAATAAAAATACGTGTAAATAAAAAACAGCTGTTAAATTCATGGCTGCCATGTTGGCTACCTACGCCCTAACGGATAGGAAAGTGACTACATTTTCGACCTAGCATCTCTACATTGGCCCTACCCTGTTAGATCGAGCAATATTAACTAGCCGATTCTTACAAGCCTACGTCGTCACTTTTCTCGATCTAATACGACCTTAACGTTAATAGGATTAACACAAAGATCGAGCATTAGCCTACTTTTTTAATCCAACAACGATAGTTAGTTTAAACGTGCGCTGGTTTTTAAAGATTTGCTATAAATTGTAAGTATTTAAAGAAAAGTTGGGTCGTAAACCTTTCAAAAATATTATTGTTCTACCTAACGTTTATATTTGATCAAAGTGGTACTGTTCCGCAAAATTAAACTATCGATTTGGAGTCAGTTGCGTCTCAGCAATGAATAGCTAAATCCTGGTTTGAATAATTAACCATGTGTAATAACAACTGGCACAACAATACACAGAATTCTAATTATATTCCACATTTGGACAGACCCGTCATCGTTTTGAATTGTTCGTCGGCCAGAGGGAGCTAGTTGTAAATTTCCAAAGCGCAGAAAACAGCAAATAAAATTTCAGATTGTTAAATCGAAGACAAAATCTGTTTGGATTTTCTTAAAATTATCTTTTCATTATTGCATATAATCTAATTTTTGTTACAAATTGAATTAATAGTTTAAACGATCGCTTTGTTCTGCCTTTACTCGTTCATTGTTGTTCACGTGTATTCACAAATCAATCAGGCAAAGTAAACGTTAAAAAAACTTATTTGCGGTTAGGTCGCTTCCAGAGAGATCATGTCTGTCTTTAATATAGCGAGGATGATATGAACGGGGCACAAAGATACCAGGAAGTGGGGGTTCGTTCCTAAGCCCTTGTAGCTTATTGTACTTTTTCTAGCTCCTTAGTACAGATTCATTGACTATATTCATGGACTATTCTTTTATAAAGGAGTTTTAACGAACGTACAAAAGAGAGTAACTATTTAATTTGCTTCTTTGCTTGTCTGTTTTGAACAAGTACAAACAATCACCTTTTATCCATCAGATAAACAGTTGATATGACGTGTAGCAAAAATTTTCAATGTTCTCTTGACAAATGGCTAGACAGGTCCATTTTTACATTTTCAGCCTGGATCGGATATCATGACGACATACAACAAGAAATGCGTCAGTAATCGACCCTGGCATCGTTCATCCTCATTTGGAAATCCGTTCAATTTACTTTTCTGCTCGTTTCATAAGAACAACCAACTCAGACGTGAGAGCTAAATTGGGTAACACAGTTGTAGTACGAAGTTATAATTTTCACGTTTGACTCTATTGATTTTAAATAACGTTTAGTTGTCTAATTTCAACGTGATAATGATTTTCATCAGCAAAAACTATACTTAAGATACTAGGGGTGATCACGATGTACTTTTTCGTTTAAGGTAAAAATATTAGGGGTATTCACGATCTTTGTGTTAACTCTGTTAATTTCTGTTAGATCGAGAAAAATGATGACGTAGACTTGTAAGAATCGACTAGTTAAGATCGCTCGATCTAACAGGCCAGTGCCAGTGCCTGTTATGTTAGGTTGAAAATTAGTCAATTTCTTATCCGTTAGGGCGTAGGTAACCAACATGGCAGCCATGAATTTAACGGCTGTTTTTTGCTTATGCGTATTTTTCTCCTTAAATACGCGTTAATCAAATCAGGCTAATACATTTCTTTGGTTAATTTCTGACCTGTCGTTATACTCTCATTTATAATATATACATCCCATATCATATAAAGCTGTAGGCTTTGGCGTTAGGATACAGGTTATGTATGTCGGCACGAATTGAAGCGTATCATTTGTTAGTATTTTCGAGTGCATAAGTGCATAGATAGCATTTTGAATGAAAGAGTTGATTAATTTTCTTTTTTCGTTAATTTCTGGCATCTTACAATTTAACACAAAAGAAAACCAAAACAAACAACAGCAGGTTTTCAAGGACTATTATAGTTTTATTTTTGGCTCTACCAATCGCCACGCGCAGTATTGCGGAAAAATTAACGTTTAACATGCTAAGGAAAGAAAAGGGCGTACAAGATCTTACTGGACATTTCTTTATTCGAGGTAACACAAATTAACATCTTACAAATATCGTGAATACCCCTATTATTTTTTAAAATCTTGTGTGGACAAAATTTATGAATTTAGATTCTGTGATAAAATGATAAAAAAATAGCATCCCTAGATAAAAAGGAAGCTGAGTTCTAGCCGGTAAAGTGCATTCGTACATATTTTACAAGAAGCGAAGGGGCAACGTATGAGTTGCCATTAAACCCACAAATGCCTTAAATATGAGTTCCTTGGAAATTCTTTTTACTGAAAGTATATTCTCGCTCTTGGTAACATTAATTCTGTAATTTCATTTATAAACTTGTATTTTTATTTACCAACCTAAAATTTTCATTTGTATGATGGATGCTGTAAGAATTAGAATTTAATTTTTCTAGGTAGATGTAGTCTATGCGTGATTGCAGTTTCATCATGGATGCAACGATCCATGATTTACCACGAGGTTTTATACTCGGATGTTATTCAAATTTGCAGCATTCATAAAACTGAACCTGAAACGCAACGAACTGGCAAAACATTTCATGTGAGATAATTAAGTAATTTGACATTCATTAGTACAACATTGTGTACATATCGCGTGTGTTTGGATACCACAGAGGACAGTGGTGACTGTAAATATTCAGTTGTGTATTCATTGCCAGACAGTTCTATCGATTTCCACCCCCAGGCTAGTTTACTCGGTCATTGCCCATATGTTAACCCAAACACTGATCACGTATACTTTTTATGTTTCACCGGCCCTCGTTATTTGTCTGTAGAGCCAAATTCCTTTTCAATCATCAATTAGTTAATAACGTCTCGTAATTAGTTTCAATATAACCATTCCCCTTATGTTTCTTGAAAAAATTATTGTTAATATTATAAAACACATTGCACAATTTTAGCTATTTAGGGGAAGTCTTCGGTCGTTTTTTAAAATTAAATCTTATCTAATCGTTATACGTGGTTTCTGTTGTCAAAGTTTTCAGACGGAAATGATAAACGAGTCGATAATATTAAACAATATTTTAATAACTATTTTTTATTACACAGACAATTATTGATAAGCTGCGATCCATGTGACCAGCAAAACATCCAGAGATATGGCATGCATAGATTGATTACAACAATTTATACACAAAGACGGTCGTGGTAAAGCAAGATGTGATTTTCAGAAAGGTGTGTTTCCTAAGATAAAATTCTCCAAGATATTTAAAAATTCATAGCGTTAGTTTGGAATTCACTGCTTCTTTGCAGTGGAAAAAATTGTCCTTGATCTTACCTTTTATGAAACCGCTAAGGATTATTTTTCCACAAGCACGTAAACACTTTGTTGGAAAGTTTAATAGCATTTTAACTTTGTGTTCCTAAAGAATGTTAATTGATTTTCAATTAAGCCACAGGTAAATACGCCGCTATTCTACCACTTGAGCACTAACTGAATGTAAAAATGGCAAAAAGGAGGTAATATTTAAAAAAAAAAAAGTGGGATTGAGATGGGAAGTTAGTGTCTGAGTGGATCTAAGTCACGATAGCTCAAGTGGTTGAACAAAGGCGTATTTAGCCGAAGGTCGAGGGTTCGAATCCCACACATCTAACACTGATTTTTTTATCTCAACCAAAACAGCAATTACTTGCACAATGAATATCTCCCTATATGTTTTTACAAATCACTGTTTTTATATACGTTTCTGTAAAATAAAACCTATTTATTATTTCTTTAGTATTTTCGATTCCTTTTTTAATTTGTATCTGAACATTTTGGCTTGACTTGTGGAGGATCCTACATGCTGATTGTGCGGCACAACTTTTTAGCAGAATGTCGTGGGTTCGAATCCCGCTTGTGACTGTCTCTTTTATCTCAACCTTAATTAATTGAAAACAATTTATTTGGTCAAGCCACGAAAACTAATAAATTTGTGCAAGTAGTTCGATTCATCAAACTGTGTCAAAATTATGGTAGAAATATTACGATAAGATTTTCAAGAAAGATACGGCGTATAAAATTAGTTGGGTTCGATTTCTTGAAATGTCCAGACATAAACATCAAAACGTAAAGGAACATTCTTCATTGAGCAAGTAGTTCGATTCGAGAAACTTGCGATGTATGTCGAATATCATAAAATCATTCAACGTAAGTCAAGGTACTATAAAATTATTTTAGTTTGGGTGTTTCTTGGTGACCTGCTGTTTCATAATTTCTTGAAGTCGTGAGGGGCCGTCAAGAATGAGGTAGTACAGAAAAACACCGTTTTCATTATTTGCCGTTGTTTCGACCTTTAGTTACGGTCATCTTCGGGGCATAAAGTATTCTTGTGGTGTCGTATTGATTTTTGGATAACCAATATGACACCACAGGAATAGCACCATACTCTATGCTCTGAAGAAGACCCGAACTAATGGTCGAAACATATGCAAAAAAATGAAAAAGACCTCGTTCTTGACCATCTCGCACGGCTTCCACTAATTATATACGTTTGTTTTGTTACGTACGTCCGAAAAATATACATCCAGTTGTAAAGATTAATAAACACGGGGGTTCATCATTGATCAAGTAGTTTGATTCATGAAATTGTGTTATGATTATGAAAAAATTATCACGATAAAATTTTAAAGATAGTAAAGATACTTAGTTACTTAGATAGGTAGTTAGGCTTGATTTGTTAAATTTACTTGTAGTATTTCTTCATTGTTCATTAAAAAAATACTTTAACGTTAGTAAGGTTTACCATTTACTTTGGGAAAAATGTAGTTGTGTTATCCCTTTATGAAAGTGCTAAGCTCTCTCCTTCCCAGAAGGATCTCACATTGTATAACCTTTGCTGAACATGTTAACAACAATACAAATATATTTTTGAATGCTCGGTGGTTTTCAGTATGACATTGGATTATTATGATTGTTGGTTCTTCAAGTAGGACCCGTGTAACAAACATGTGCCATTTGAATCATCCATTCTGCATGTTATACTCATACAGTGAACCTCATGTTTACTCTGTATGCTTTACAAGTGGCACGAGAAACTTTCAACTTGCTATTCAGGTCATTTTCCGATGTTTTTCCGCCACCATATGCTGGGCAAAAATGCCCTTTTTCCGGGCCGGATTTCTCGTCTTACAGTTGAAACATCTTCCCCCGGATGTAAACAAGGATGTAGAAGGCAAGGTCGACACTGTTTGCCCAACTTTGGACTAACAGGTTGTCCGTCTGTCTGGTCGGGACGGAATGGCGCAGGGCTGACGTATTGATTACTGGATGTAGGCTCCCTCGAGTGTCCCCCGCCCACCCAACTGGGTCAATGGAACCATACAATCACCCCCATAATTTTTATCTGGCCCAACTGGTAGTAAGCTCGTAAAGAAGAATGCGCAATTAGCCTGTTGTGCAGATTGCCCTTTTCGCCCCAGTTCCTCCAGCCTTTTTCGAGTTTTCCGTTATCCGTAAGGCTGAAAATATTTCAAATATTGAACCTCATATGCGGAAACACTATCGGATGTCAAACAGATAGCCTGATGACTATATTTCAATATTTGGCCGAAATATTCATATGCTTTCACGAAAAGACGTAAAATAATTAAATTCAAGCAATATTATTTTTGTCTATTTACGTTTTAGTGGTCAATTGACGAAGTTTCTTCTTTCAATTCTTTTTATGTAAGGTCTTCGTTGAGGTAAAAAAGTCAGTGTTATGAGCGAGATTCGAACCCACGACCTTCGGCTCAATAGGCCGCTACTCTACCACTTGAGCTAACGTGTTCGTTCCTCTCGGACACCAACTCTCCTCAACCTGCAACCGTTCGAATTTTCCCGCTTTTTGCCATTGTTTTTTATAACAATTATTAACTATTAATACGAAGTTGATGATGGGTTTGGTGAACCCATGATGAACCGGCACAAGATTGTATATATATAAATAATATATAAAAACAAAGTGGTTTCACCTCTTCAAAAACGAATAGTTGAATGATAGCCTCCCTCTATGACACAATTACTTCACTTTAATTTTAGAAACTTTTTTTGTTGTTGTAACCTATTTTACAATAAACACTGATTTATGTCAAGTTATCGGATACTCGATTCCTGAAAGGGAAGGATAGAGAATAGTCCTTAATACAATTTCCAACGCTGATTATCCGGGTAACTCCATGCAATGGCAATTTATTCTTTAAAGAGAAAACATTAATGGAAAAGAATAACCTAGATTAATAAATTCAGCTGAAAATTCTACCTTCCGGATTCATTGTATTATTACACTTTAAGAAAATGACAAACGTTAATTTATTTGTCCGGATAATTTTGTTATTTGAGTAAAACAACATTGAAAATAAATTCGGACGATGTTATGTTTTAAAACTTGTTGTATAATTATTTGTTTTACATCACTAAAAAGCGAGAGTTGTAAGATGGTATGTGCTATTATAACTGTGTCAATTTGATTTTGTAAACATGATGCCCATAACGGTGAAGCCGCTCGACAGCCGGGTTTCTGTAAAAGCCGCCACATCATCACCTGAGAAAATTGTGTTTCTCAATTCTCTGTGGTGTAAATTTGATGTAGCAGGTTAAAACGATTTTCCCGAATTAAAACTTCACGCAGCTGTGATTGATGAAATTTCCGTAGACGTGCCATTTATCACACATCAGCCCTGTCGAATCCAGCCTTAGCAAGGCAACGGGAAATATATACATTTTATTGTTATTTATAATATAGCCGAATATTATAAAAATATTACAAAAATGTGTTCAATTTGTCCCAATTTTTAGAGGTTGAAAGATTGCGGTAACATGTAAAATAACAGTAAAACTATCATTGCCAATTGCTAAATAACACGATTTGCATTAAACACGCAAAACTAATCGCTGATTCATTCCACACGATTTCAATTTATTTACAGCCCAGTAGATTATCAACCCGGTCGGGTTATAGCGAGAAGCGAAATAAAAATATAAAAAGTGAACAAGCATTACGGAGATAAACAGAGGTAACTGGCGAAATACAGGTGATCTCTATCGATTCGGCTTTAAACAATAAAACATCAGAGAACTATATAGTAAAAGAATAATGGCCAACAAGATCGAACTATTCAAGGACGAGAAAATGACACGCATTACACGAAAAACGTTTTAAGCGAACGATTATTGTTTTATAGAAAGAAAGCATTTGCATAAAATTTACATGAGAATACGTAGCAAAAGAACCAAGCAAAGATAGATAAAAAGCGAACACGATAACACCTTGTAGCATCATAACAAATCCAATCAAAAACCTCTCGTACTTAATACACACATGTGCGCGCAAATTAAAATGATTTCTATAAAAATGAAAAAAAAACATCCCAAAAAGGTATTCTATGAGAAGGGATAAATTAATTTAAAATAAGTAGTTCTCAAATGTGAAAGTCATAATTGCATAACGTCAGGTAAAGATTTCCATAATATCAAGAAATTATGGCTATCAAGTTAGTCGGCTTTACCATTTATAAAACATTCATCACAATGTTGCGAGGAATTATTGAAAGCTTAATAGATTTTTGATTATAGCTTATGGGGATTTTGTTCAGACAATGAAATGTCAGGATTGCGTGTTTACACAGGCGAGAAAAATGGGTGTAATCCTAAAGTTTAAGCTGTGCCTACGTGTGTTTTTTTAATTTAATCAAAAATAAAAATAAATTTCTAAATAAATAAGTATTATATATAAGCAATAATTAATTCGTATTTTGGGGGAAGGGCATCGTGAAAAAAGGGCCAGAGGCGACGGCGGGAATCGAACCCGCGACCGCGGGGTCTACTAGCCGAGAGTCTCTCACGCTAACCACTCGGCTACCGCGGCCCCCACATATTATATAATTAATTCTAAAAGGCACAAAATCAATGTTTTTTTATATTATAAAGATTGGCATGTTTTAATTTTACAGGGACTAAGCATTACTTCAGCTTAACTTCAACTGTGGAAGAAGTGCTGAAATTTTCACCATTGTATACATCCAAACGACAGCGTGCGCAAGTTCAAGCGTATGGCTTCATAAAATTTGAAAAAAGAACAAAATGAATGTAACAGCTACAACAATGTTTGACAAAATAAAAATGAAAAATTTTACATACCAGTTCAAATAAAAATAGCTACAAGAGATTTTTGCCAGGAAAAAAAGAAAAACGCATCTAATAGAAGGGTCGTATACGGTATACAGATACATCCAAAACAGATGGGTTTGAAAGTCAAATTTTTCCAGAGACCCCTAGGCCCCACACAATCAATTTCAAGCTAAAATTCACGAGAAATACTCAAAAAGAATATTCGCAGTCTTCTCACCTCAACTCAAAGCTGGTCTGGGAATAAATATCTTCTTCTCCGGGGGGGGGGGATAAGCTAACTCTGATGTTAGGGCCAGGATAGGGCAACGAACAAACAGACAAACAGAGGTGGATTGTGAGATTCACCGGGTGCAAAACAAGGAAAGACGTTTCCCAATATTTCAATCGGGAAAACAACATCTCGCTCAACATGAAGCGTAACGTAAATAATAGACCTTTTTATTAATATGGCTATTACCCATTTAATACCACCTTGGACATTGGGAAACTTGCCGACTCTGCCATGAAACAGAAGATATATCGGAACATAGCCTTTGAGACTCAAAACATCTGGAAGGAAACGTTATAACCTCTTTGGAAAGATGATATTAAGGCCCAAGGAAATTAGCTAAAAGCTAGAGAAAAAGATCAACTTACTTACAGGTAGTAACCTTGCCCTTCAAAGGGTAGAACCCCATGTGTTCACTGGCTTACAGACCAACATAAACATGTTTAACCTAGAGGTTTTCCACAATTCAAAAGTGATTAACACAAGAACTTCGAGCACAAAGTTTTCAATAATCACAGCACTGGAAATAATTAAGTCTAAATCCCATTGGTTTGCTCATTGCCAATTTTTATTTAACAATTACAATCTAGTCTTCTCATTGAACCTTGAAAACATCTGTAATTGGGATTTTTCTGCGCTCCACTCTAGGATTACCGCTCAGCAAGATTGCTTATAACTGGTTCAAACATCTATGCACTCCTCTTTACAAGGAATTAGAAGCTTCAGCCATGTTGGATTTCCAGAAACCTAATTTTGACGGTCTTTTCTTGCAAGAACTAAGATGAGCATTTAAGCTGAGATGTTCAGTTTTACATGCAAATTCAACTGTGGGGGATAGGGGTAACTTTGGGATATTCTACGCAATTCTCGTTCCGTCACGACGTTTCTCTTTTTCGGCAAAGTGCTCGATTTTGGGTGAGATTTGGCTCTTACACCTTGGCTGTTTTATTATCCCAAGAAGCGAGTTATTTTGGCTCGTGAATGTCTCAAGTATCGGGGCTTGATTCAACATGCTAAACATGCTTGGAGCTACATATACGAATCGGTTCGAAAATTTTAATATTTAAGTGTCATTTTTTCGTTTATTAATCTTCTATTATTACACCGCAATACACCTATTCAAAGTGGGGCTATCATCATTAATGATTCAGGAAAATAGTCTTAAATTTGTTTCGTCATTGTCAGATCAGACGCATATGGAGTCTAGTGCAAATGCCACACTTTTAATTTTACGCTATTCAGGAAGAAGTTGAGATAAGGAGAAGCTCTTTTTGCTGAAACTAAACGCAATTTCATATTTTCGTATGTGCAATCATGTTTTTCTCAATAATCTCAGTTCGACAAAAAAAACTTCTAAAATGTATTATACTTATCCCCGGGTTTCGCTGAATATGGATTTGAACGATTAAAATTAAAATTCAATCTATGATTTATTTGAAACAGAAACCGCGAACGCTTCGGTATCGTCATGAAAAGCCCCCATCAGCTCAGAACGAATCGGCATCATTAGGGGCAAAGCAGCGATTGTAAACTGGCCAAATTACCTTTTCCCGTGTTCATTATACGTTCCCTGTCTCGTAACTCCTGCTGAAAATGCCCGGCTTTATTGAGTGTGAGGAACAAATGGTTAGGTAGTTTTTGACACACCTAACACGCTTCGGTATTTCTCACGATGGTTTAATTAACAAAAGGGAAAAATTCATATGACGGTATGGAAAAATCTTCGGAAAAAAATTAAAAACCAAATTTCAATCTGATCCACTTAATAATAATGAAAGTTTTAGCATAGTTAACCACCCAATATTTATATTAATAGTTTATTACTTAATTATCTATTTAAATTAAATAATTTTAGAACATTAAATTTTTTTAATGGAAACTGTGGAATATATTTTAATAATGTCTATATTAAAACTTACTTGGCTTATAATTTGCAACAAGCTTTAAGAAATGGCGTGTAACTTTCTGAATAATGTTTAAGGTTGAAATTAAATCGGCCAAATTCGTTAAATTGAAATATATTCAACAGCCTGGCAATGGAATTCAAAAGATTACAGGCTTCATTTTTAAGGAATATGCAGGCACACTGGGTTAAAGTCAAAATTTACAAATATGGGTTTAAAATTATGGAAATTATATAGGTACCTTAACCAAGTGATTTAAAACCCCGTATTTAGTCCAACGAAGAAAAGTAAAAGCCAGATATTCAAAGGTTGCCAGTTATGAAATGGGGATCCTTAGAAACCCAGCGCGAAAATTTCGAATATCGACCATTGAACGTCAAACAGATGTTGGGTAATTAAACGTCTATGATATCCTCATAAACATTAATGTTTGGACTCTGATAGCAATATTTTAGACCAAATATCGACGTTGTGAGATCAATTATTTTTGCTATAAAATATAGAGTTTTATGATCGAATACCAATTTTTTGTTCTAAATATATATAAATATATTGGGTTGTCCGGAAAATAAGGCAGGATTTTGGTATTAAACAAAAAAAAGAAACTAGTTACTTTAAAGCAATGTTCTTTAATCAAAATAATTTCCCATACTCTCTTGTCCCCATATTCACTATTTCGCTATTTTCACTAATGGATTAAAATGACTCTCATCTCTGCGTATGGTGTATGGTCATGTACGCCATTGAGAGACAAAAAGAGCAAGATCAGATTACTAAATTAATTGTAATTTTGCCTTCCTATTCTATTGGGTTGTCCGAAAAATAATGCAGGATTTTGGTATTAAAAAAAAAAAAAAAAAAAAAAAAGAAACTAGTTACTTTAAAGCCATGTTCTTTAATCAAAATAATTTCCCATACTCTCAACACATTTCTCCCAACGTGTTGGTAACTTATTAATTCCGTCTGAGTAGAATTCAGAATTTTTAGAATTGATAAAGTCAATAAATGCATTTTCCAGTTCCGTTTGATTTTTGAATATTATGTGTTGTAAGTAGTGGTCCAGGTGTCTAAAAAAATGGTAGTCAGTAGGCGAGAGGTCCGGAGAGTAGGGTGGGTGAGGCAAAGTTTCATAGCCAAGCTCCAATAATTTTTGTGACGTTACACGTGACACATGTGGTCGAGCGTTGGTCATGCAACAAAATGGGCCCTTTCCGATTGACCAAAGAGGTGGTCAGCGACGGTCGTTTTACTGACTTTGAGTTGCTCTGCAAGTTCTCGAACAGTTGTTTTGGGGTTTTCTTCCACCACTGATCGCAGAACATCATCATTAAGAGAGGAAGGCCTTCCACGACCTTCTTCATCTTCAAGGCTGAAATCTCCCTCCCGAAATTTTTTAAACCACCTTTGCACAGTGCACTCATTAACACAACCCTCGCCCCAGACTTGGTTAATGTTTCTAGCCGTTTGGGCTCCGCTTCGGCCGAGTTTAAACTCGTAAAAGAAAATCGTACGAAATTCTCGCTTTGACATTATAAGGATGACTGAATTATTTCCAAGTAGCGGAATGCTACAGAGGTAAACAAACAATATCATTTGGAAGAGGATTAATAAGTGTTGACATTCATACAAATGAGTAATCCTGTAAACGTAAACAGAATATTTTATATAGATTTTTTTTAATGAAAACTTACAATCCTGCATTATTTTCCGGACAACCCAATATATGTATATATTATTATATATCAATAAGAAATCAGGAAATGCACGTGTATTGCCATAAATCTATTAATTGAAACATCATTTTTTTTAAAACAAATATCGATGTTAATATTGCTTGAAAATAGCCTTGGTTTTTTGGAGGGTTCGCCACAGCAGAGGTGGTGTTTTTGAAAAAAGCGCCCATTTTATATATAAGTATGTCGGGTTCGAATGCATGGCCGCTGGATTCGAACCCGGGACCTTTACCGTACCGTGATGAGCGACGTGTCAACGCCGTCGAACCCTTGCGGCCACCGACACCCCAAAAAGCCTTGCTGTGTGATCAAATAAATAAATAATCCGCACGTTACAGATTGTTCCCTTAAAAAATCGACATTCGAGATCAAATATCAATGCTACACAATATCAAATATCGAAAATCCATTCTTTGAAACAGTTTTTTGATTTTTTAATCAAATATCGATAGTTTGTAATTCAATACTAATTCTGCCAAACTTTAATGTTGTATGAGCAAATATACCTTCTTTCTTAAAAATAAATTCATTACGATGTTCCTCTCAAAAGATTTTAACTTTTAGAAGAATATATATGTTCTTTCGTGATCTAATATATATGGCATAAAATAGATATTTTGTGATAAAAGATCGATTTTTGATATTAATTATCAATATTACTAAACATTACTACTAAATATATTTTATACTACTAAATATACTACATTAAACTAAATATATTTAAAAAATTCGAAAAAGGTGTTTTCACTGGTTTTTAATTTTTCAGCTATCGGTGGAGGTGTTAATTGCTTGTTGTTGTATTCAACTAATTCCACTAGACCACCATCATTAATCAAATATTGATGTTTTGTAATTAGGTAAAAATGCTTCAAAACATCCTTGTTGTGTGATCAAATAAATAAATAATCCATACGCTACTGATTTTTTCCTTAAAAAATAGACGTTTGAGATCAAATTTCGATGCTTCACAACATCAAATGTCAAAACTCCAATCTTTGAAACCATTTTTTGATCAAAAATCTAGATAAAGTTTCATGAGATGCCAGTAGATCTCCAATATCGAGGATTCGACACGTCGGCACAAAGACCACATTAATTTGACCAAAATATTTTCTGAGTAAGATATACCTTCCAAGAGAAGAGATTTGAAAATAAAAATTTGTTCAGTTTTAAACATTGTTTCAAACTCACTAGTTTTCGTGGTCAGCTTGACACAATTAATATTTTTCAATTAATTAAGGTTTTTTTATTGGGATAAAAAAGTCAGTGTCACGAGCGAGATTCGAACCCACGATCTTCGGTTAGATACTACGCTACTCTACCACTTGAGCTTTGAATTTTATTTTAATTTATCTCAACTAAAAAACGTAATTAATTGAAAGATATTAATTGGTCAAGCGGGCCAAGATAACTACTGAATTTAGTAAGTTAAAATAAAGTATATCCTCCGTGGAAATTTCATTTGTCGCCGAGAATCAAATAGATTACACAACATTTGAAAAAAGGCAAAACGGAGGAAAAATTCAAAAGGAGGGGTATGTGGTTAGAGTAGTGGCGTATTGAGCCGAAGGTCGTAGGTTCGAATCTCACTCGTGACACTATTTCATTTCTGCCAACATCCTACTATAAATTAAATTTATTTACTAAAACCGGTCTTATTAGACCAACCATTAATTTTACAATAATATTATAGAATAAATATCATAGAAGGTGTTGGTTTATTGAGTTATTTTAGCTTCGGGCCAAAGGGTCCGTACAGACGTGTTCGTATGAGCTGTTGATCAGTGAACGGATCACCTCGTGACATTAGTTTAAACATTTCCGTATCGTAATTTCGATGTCCGTCCCTAAACATTCATTAATCGCGTTCAGGCTAAAAGTCTCCTGCAATCAATCTTCAAGAGGAAAACTTCCTTTAGGAAAAGAGGTCGTTGTACGAGCACACTTAGAAACTGAACGGTCTGCTAAAAGAGCAACTATTTTCATAGCAAAAAAAAGGGACAACAAAAGATTAAAAAACTGTTTTAATTGATGACAAAAGTTGGACAATGAAACTCATTCAAATCCTTCCGTCATAGTGTTTGTTCTTGATAAAACAAGTATACTTTTCATAACTTCGCAGTGAAAGTTTGTGAAAAAAAAAGTCGCGGTATTTCTCAAATATATAAATAATTGTTAATGAAGATTTCATTTACGTTATACTCGAACAATATTGGTTTGCAATGATGGTTGAAAGCAATTTAGCGAATATGAAGAGAGGTAAACGTCTATGCGAGGTAAATTACGAGCTGTGTACCAAAAGAGACTTTGCACTTCGATTTAATTTAAACTTTAGTCTTACTAGGTTTAAAGGGGGATTTGGCCCGCGGATTATAGCTAAGACAATTCTCATTATTAATTCGATTGTATTTCAGATAGCTAACACACCGCACAGCAAAGAGTTCCAGCAAACAGTCTTTTCTCCCGAGAAAGATTAAAATGTTTCTAAATCGTATCGTTTTTATTTACTGAAGCGTTATTATTGTTAATATGCAAAAAATGTTTCACCTTGAGGACAATTTATGTAAAGTGTGTCTTTTACTCAATCAGTACCGCCTCATATGGTCAACTTACTTCATCAAATTTGGCTCGGATGAATTGTGTCTTGAACAAAAAATAAATCGTATTTAATATTTTTTAAATCTAGATTTAAATGTTAATTCCTTTTTTTTAATATTTGTTGTCAGGGTACTTCATAGGCAAGTTATCGCAGATCTATTCCTCCTCTAAGCCCGAATGCTGGAGACATGTCAGGAGAAGTGAAAATCCAGCAGATTTTGTTACAAGAGGAATCATACCAAAACTGCTATCCAGACAATCTTTGGTGCTATGGACCTGACTCACTGATAAATGTATTTATTTAACAATTTATTATCTATAAGGTTAAGATAAACAAGATGTGATATTTTTTTAAGATATCCTTGTAAAAAAATGTTAGTTATTGGTTGGTGGCAGAGTCAAAGAATCTCCCACGTGATAAATATTACAATTCATCTAGTTAAACGCCTCTGATATATGTTTTGATGAATTGCAAAAAAATTATTTATTTATGTACATATATCTTAAAATAATTGTGTAAAAAAGAGGTTGTAAAAAATGAGTGACATGATATATAACCATTTACATATCGAATGAGTATCTGTGAATAGCCAAATTGAAGAAAAAAAATTGTTTTATTTTATTAATTGTTATCTGTCCCTGAAGTGTCCTTAGGAAGATAATAAAAATTGCCGAATACTAGCATTTGTTCTTTTGACCACAACTGCAATTCAACGTTGGTCGATCGCATAGGATCCATTATAAATCAGCCTATAGTCTAACCATACTCTGAAGATAATTATATAGGTATCTTTTTATTGAATTATTACAGTTATCAAGAGCAATTCAGCCGGGGCCATCAAAAAAGGACACCCTCTATATGTAGACCGACAAACTATTTTATGTGTATTTTTGTTTTATGATAAAGAAATAAATATTAAATATTTAATAAAATATAAATAACCACGTATCTTTGCGTTGTTTTATGCTTTCTGAGCCGTTATTTGAGGGTAATGTCCTATGTTTCTTAAAAACATTTTAAAACACATAACGTGTTTTTTTACTGAATCACGTTTACAAAAATTAATTAGATTTAGCGGATGATGATAAGCCATGTATCTTTAACCTTCAGAATAAGATATAGGAAGATAAGAAACAGCTTTATTACGTAATTGTACAGTTTTTTTCTTTGCCGTGGTGTGCCTTTTTCCCTTTTTCTGAACACAGCGATTTTTCCCTCTCTGCTCTGACAGTATTGTCCATATTTACTTTTTCATCCTTTTCTAAAAGTTGGCCTTGAGTACTTACAGTTATCGTTTTATCGACTCCAATTTCGATTCCTGGTTTCTCCTCTTTGTTGAGACCGTTTTGAACAATTTCACAGTTCATCGCCGATTCATAAGGCTCCTCTTTTAAACTTTCGACATCCGATTCGTTATTTTTGACCAAGCCGTCGCCCGACGCATCGTGATAGCAGGGTTCTCGTTTTTTAAACGGATTGACGTCGTCCAGGTCGACTTCCTCGCCGTCAATCATCAACTTTATTTTGTTGTCGACGAGGAACACCTTGAGATTCGGTTGCTGTTCAGCGGTAGCAACCATGTTTTGTTCCGTTTCCATTCTTCAAATCAGTAATCCAAAGATCATCCCGTTGTTGGTAAGCTGTTTCTTGAAAAAAATCACACTTGAAGTAAGTCACAACACCGTCCTGATAAAACTTTACGTTGAAAAACATATGATTTTTCTTTTTTCTTTTTTTTAACGGATAAGCTGATTTATTTAAAAACGCCGGGGATCAGTGCAAATACTATTTCAAAATATTTTTAATAGCTAGCTTATTGAAATAAAATCTGAACGTTAAAAAAAATACCAAACCTTTTATCTCATTCAACACATATATCTAACCAACATTTATTTGACATACATAAAAACCACAAGTACGACCGCTTAGGAAGTGGCATCGGATTTGGTTCGTGATTTGATAATATCAACAATAGTAAATTTAGCAAACAGCTTTATTTTTTCATTTTCCAGTTCTGCAGATTCATTTTTCATCACATTATCTTCAAATACATGGGATCATCATTTATCTCGTTATTACGTAAATCCGCCCAAATCGGTCTAATCAATCTTGTTAAACATTTAAAAAATCATTACGCTATTTTATTGATTTATGGAGGTTGTAGAGTAAAAGAAGAAAAAATTAAGAGTTAAGAAATTAATACGATCAAATACATTTTTTTCTTATTTCTTTAATTTAAACTTTTTATAAAAGTGATTTTAAAATCATAAAATATAGGCTAACTTGTTTTTCGCCCGTAAGCGAACCGTAGGATGAATTTGATGAGAATGAGAAATAAAATTTTGACCGCTTTATTTATATCACTTTCCAGTTCCGCAGGTTCATTTTTATTACATAATCTTCAAATTCATGAGCTCATCATTTGTCTTACCACAACGTAAATCTGCTCAACTCATTCTCGCTACGTCATGATCAATCAAGTTAAACGTTTAACAAAAATCATTGCACTATTTTATTTATTAAGATTTTAGAGTATAAGAAGAAGAAAAAGTATTAAGAATTTAATACGATCAAATAATAGCCTTTTTGTTGAGATTGTTCTTGTTTCCAAACGTTTTATAAAAATGATTTCAAAATCATAAAACATAAGCGAACTCGTTTTTGACCCATAGGTGAACCGTAGGACGAATTTGATGCGTATTGATTATTTAAAAATGCTCAAGCAACATGGTTCGAATCGGCTTTGTATGGATATGCATTAGTTGCAAATGTCCCTATTAATATTTATCCTTGCTGCCCGCATGATCCAAGCCGTGTCTAGCCCGTTCTTGCTAATTGATTATTGAATTTACTTCTTATCGATAATTAGACAGCCAAATATTCAAAACTGAAAAATTCGGTTTCAACATGAATCATGACATTTGTCAATCCTACGTACATTAACATCACAAAAGATATTATTTCGTATATCGTTTTTTAACGAATAATGGTTTTAGTTAACAATTTTATACGCATGATTTTTATTAGCTAATCACCCATCAAGAAGTTCTTACAAACAACATCACAACTACTGTGCTTCTTACATGTCTTTCTTCTGAGAAATGTGACATCAATTATGCCTCAAGTTTGTGAAAATATACTTCTCGCAGTTCATCGGGAATTCAAGCTTTTGTAATTTACTATAAATTACTGGCAAGCCTTGAGAAACACCGGGTGTTCTTGGCAGTATTGAGTTAGACCTAGGCCTTAATCGTCAAACTCCGGGTGCTGTCAACAGCTAGGGCCATTCAGCACCAAATGAATAAAGTTCCTACATTCAAATCTATTTACTCTCACTCATTCTTAAATACAATCTATATATACATTCAGTTAGGGTGTGTAGTGCTAAATATTCCGCCATGAGCCCTCTTACACTATACACTCACGCCAATAAATACATTCACTACCCACGCTACGTTCACAAACCTATCTGTACTATATATAATATTAAAAATTAATTTCCTTCAAAAATCGGAACAGGGGACCCAGATACCCACTGCACAATTGTCATAACGGGTAGCATTCCTACACTGCCCAGGAATGGCATTCTTTAATCAAGGTACATATCGAGCAAATTTCTCTACGGGACGTATCGCGGGTTTTGGCATAAGAGTAATCCCTGTGTCAGCCTCGCCTGGCATGTCCTTAATCGTGTGAATATAACCTTCTACGAGTCAGGCCCACCGAGGGTCATCCACCGACAGTTTTCTTGGTCCGCAAGTGCTTCTCATGTTTTTATTGTATTTTTAGCGTCAGAGGGGATCGCTCTAGTAAAGTCCGGATGTAGTGAAGTCCCGACCTGATTTGGCGAAACAATAACGTAATAATATCTACAGTTTGTTCGCATTCTTAATGACAACACCAAAAGTAAAATAACAGAAAGTCGACCAAATAAAATGTAACGAAGAATGGTATAAATCTGGTACATTAGGTGTTTAATTGGTTATACTGATCGTAAATAATACTTCGTTTTCGTGTTGTTAATTAAGCAATAGGTTTCTTTCCAGCTCAAATACTGAGGTGAATGTAAAAATCGAATTGTATCTGATATCTTACTGGAAAAGTTCACCTAACTGGAATAGTTTATAATTTTACGTGAGAACAGTAAAACCCAAATTATATGGTCATTTTAGATTGTTATATTGTTTTCTGATATGGACTAACTCAGCATAAAATACGAAGTTGTCGGTTGCAGCCGCTCGGGTATATCATAATCTGGAAAAAGTTGAAATTCAGCAGCATAATCGAAAAGAAAGTGCATCGTCTGTTGACAAAATGATGCGGGAAATGTCAGCCAGTAAGTCATCAAACCTGTTGAAGACTGCCGACAACTGTTGCATAACCGGCTGTCCAACTGGCCCACATAAAGATGATCCCCACGCACGCCCGCATCGTTCCTCTCGTCTTCCCGGCTAGACTCGTCATCAAGTATTCTCGTTTTGCCCCGGGCCGACCGATTTGGAACGACTCGTTTATCCGATTAGCCAAGATTTATAAAATGTATAAAAAGATTTATTATAAGATTAAATTATAAGATGTATTATATATATATATATTTATATCCTATACACATCTTCTTCTG
>CM077103.1:27905036-27917219 GCA_039619505.1 Cimex hemipterus | reverse complement strand
AAAGAGAGAGAGAGAGAGAGAGAGAGAGAGAGAGAGAGGGAGAGAGAGAGCGAAAGTCAGACAGACATGCAAAGAAGTATATATAGATAGATAGAGATAGACCTCGAACTGCCAGATTTTATTAATCCAAGCTCACATTACTTTAGAAGTAATTATTTTACAAAAATGCCCAGTATAATAATTTCGTTTGCCATTTCTAATTTTTTGTTTGAACTTAGTTTCGCGAAAGTTAAAATTGAACATATGCTCTTAGGAAGATTCTACGTAACATTTTATGTTCGATAATTGATACACGAATTTCATTAGTAAGCCGAGGAACAGGTGTGACATAGCCGGTTTTCAGAGGTGCGTGTCTGTCGAGTGTAGTCAGCGTGAATGCATTGAAAAGTTCCACCTTGTGGTCAATTGATTTCGATTATGACATTCTAATCCTCGTTGGTAATTAATTAATCTCTGAAATTGTGTTTTATTTCATTTAAATTGGGATTAAATTCAGAACATGAACGCTCGATTTAATTTATCCGCCGCTGTGCCGTATATGTTTAATATCGCAATCATAACAATTTGTTTTTTGATAAGTCCCCACTCAACCTCAGAGCTATTCTAATATCTTCTTGTTTAAGAATTTTTTCCTAGTTTTTCTGATAGCTCACCAATGTATGGAAAATAACAAAAACATGATTCGTTTTTGGTGGGGAAGCTGAGTTCAATTGTTGCTTCTTTTAAAGTGAATTTTGGTCATTCTTTCCACTACAATCTTTTGCAATTATTTTTTGTTAGCAGGTATTAATGGGAGTTTCATAAACATGGTGTATGAGTGAAATAAAACCGGCAGATTTTTTGGTACATGGGTGAGAAGAAACCGCTGGAGTATGTACTTATTGAAATCCGAATAGTTAAAAGCAATAAACTACGAAAAAAAATCTTTTTAAAAAAGACTTTTTTCTAGGTCGTTAGAACATCATGAAGTACACTGTGGTTATAAATAACGTAGACAGGGGCGTCGACGGCCGCACCGGTTAAGGTCTCTGACACGGCTCTCATCACTGTAAGGTAAAGGTCCCGGGTTCGAAACCCGACAAGCTTACAAATGGGCTTTTTTCTAAACACCGGCACGCTGAGGGTTTATACGACCTCTGCTGTTGCGAACCCTCGTAAAAAAATAAAATAGACAACGTAGAAAGAATAAAATATTGGCACATTTTTACTTGTAAGTAGCTTATTCAAAAAGATTTTTTATAATATTTTTTAATGACAACATCCCTGCTACATCGTTGATTTCAACCCAACAAATATTAATTTTGTATAACAATACAACTATAAATCCTTTAGATAAGATTTGATTTTAATTAGGGTTGATATTTGACCCACATGTTTTTTTTTCAAATTTGGCAATGGATTAATCTGAACTCAAGTTACATATTAAACTATCAATGGGCCTTGGCTGAAGCGAAGTTTGTGATTAGTTGCAATAGGAAACTCTGGTCTTTAAATCTAAATTTAAAAGTTGGCCAAATTGATTGGAGGTAATTCCATTGTTAACCTTGTTCTATAAACGATTTCTATTTGAAACATTCAACCATAGTTTTTCGGTTTTTATAATTTCATTTTTTTACCTGTCAAAACTACCAGTGTAAATGCAAATTCATTAGCAGGAAAGGTTTGTTTTCTATTGTTTATTTATAACAACCTACACTGGAATTGTGGAAAATTCAATTTTCTCCTTCACATTCGACAGGCACATTCTCCGATTTATTCGAAATAAAAGAAATATGGTTTTGAATCGGTTTTTTTTCCTTCACAACCGGAAATTAAGCCGCTTATCTCTGCGCTTCCTCACTCTCCTGGATTGTAATACAGCACCAGTTCAAGAGATGTTATCCAGGGAGCGTTGCATTTTTACTTTCGGTACAACGGGAGCATTGCTCCCGCTGGAATCCCAGTACTGTTGCAGGAAGTGTTTATGATGGGAAACTTCGATTATTCCATCCCTGCTTTGACCTCCCGTTCGCCCAATGCTTTGTTCCATCAGCCAATTCCGTTTTGGTCCGTTAAAAATCCAGTTGGTTAATTATGTTAGAGGAGGAGAAAACTAATTTGGGGGAAAACTGCACAACTGGGCATTTACAAATATTATACACATTTTGAGGATACAGATTGTTACATAAAGTTCGAAAACCAGAGATTAACACATGTTTTTCTACTTGCCAGACATGTTAGCAGATCATAAAAGAAAGATTTACGTACAAGGTTTCTCATCTGAGAATTTCAAATCTTTTCTTGCAAGAATTAAAAAACACCGCTCTGTAATAAAATAAACTGATTTTCCTTTCCTACAACAAAAACAAATTCGGGCTGTCATTTTTAGAAACCGGTTGTTCATAATTTGAATTCGTGAGAAGCGGTCAAAAATGAAATATTTCAGAAAAACACCTTAGTTTTGTTTATGCCAAAGCGTCAACTTTTATTTCGGTCATCTTCAGAGCCTGGCTTAATTTCAAAACGTGTCGATTGTATAAATTACAATACAGATGTAAATACAAACAAAAAAGGTGTTTTTTTAAAATACTTCACTCCTGCCGTCTCACGTTTTCTGCGAATCATATTGGGACTTTACGAAAATTGTTTAAAATGGAATATGAAACAAGGACACCGGACAGAGGACATTAGAAACTAAATTAGCACACAAGTGAAAATTGAGCAATGTATTCTTTGATAATTGGAACATTGTGAAGATAACACAAAAATTTCGTCGCGAAATGGAAAATTTAAAAGGAACAAAGGCCCTAATTATGTTATCGCCCATTGTATATCATTCTACACCTTTCCCTAAGACTAATTATTATTCTGTTAATAAAAACTACGTAATTTTTATATGTTTTTATTTTATTTTTTGACTCCTAATTGCGTTTGGATGAATGTGAGTATAATTAAACCGCTGCTATGTTCCTCCTACGAAGCCTTTAACGGGAACTGGAATTAAAGACTGACGGACTGTGTATTATATGTTTTAATAATATACCACAGTGAAATTAAAAAATTAAAATCCTTGTTTATATGGCAGAGGGGTGGACATAATAAAAATTATCTGTGATGTTTCGCATTGTGCATGAATGATGGTCTGGAAATATATACAATTCAAAGAGAATTAATCGTAATATCAAGACCTCCCCCATTTTATGCTACAAATAAAAAATAAATAAAAATATACTTATAAAAAACGGGCATAAAATATAAGAAAATTTATTCTTGTGAAACAGGCCAGATGTGTTGAATGGGGTTGTAAATGAGGGTTAACAGAAAAAAGAAACTTTTAAAATTCCAATTCGTGTTTTTAAAGCATTACAATAATTTCAGCCGAATCGTGAACTTTTCATGTATCATATATCATTTGCGGAAGGATTCAAATATCGAAGGATTTTCACCACATATTTACAGGTTGAAACAGTCTAATTCACCTGTCTCGCCCAAGTGGACTCGAGGTCTAAATTTGTTGAAGAATTTAAGGTCAGACGGCTGTTGGTCCAGGGCCAACTGTGTACACCCACCATGTTGTCTAAGGTAAAGGCTGTTGCCGTGCTCGGTTTTATTGGCCTAAACGCTTAAAGTGGACCCAAAATTTGAAAATATACACTAATATAGTTTTCATCATCTCGTAACTGGTTCAAATATGTACTTGTTACAAATTTAGTAAAAATATCTCATGGTCAATTTATACAGATGTCGAATCCTATTTATAAAAACCATAATCTTTCTTGATGAAAACGAAATAAATCGATATATTTGTTCGTCTCGGTGATAATTTTTTTTTTTAGTAATTCTTGTAAATCTATCGAACTTTTATTAAAATAAAGAACCAAGTTCTAAACAGATTTGGACATTTTTATCAGATGGCGTCTCGTTAGAATTTGGTTTATTTCAGATTTGAAAACGACACATTTTCGAACAAAGAGAACTGTACAAAAATGACAACGAGGACGTCGGCCTGATTTTCATTAAAACCTTATTAACGAGATGATAAGGAAAAAATGATAACTTTCAATCGCTAATTCATTCATAAAACGCTTGATAAGATGTTTACGATTTTATTGGTGTTTTGTTAATAACGGAAATTTTTAAGGCTAATTTGTCTTTTTTAAATAAACTTACACAGATTTTTTTTACATTACAGATGGTCATATTCTTTTAAACTATATGTATATGTATGTATTTTAACTATATAAGTATAATAAAAAATTAATAATTTTTGTTACAGTAAGTCTTGTAATAAGATATTTGAAAATATTATTATCTTTTGTTATACTAAATATTATTGTATTTTAACAAAGTAAATATCGATGATGTGTGTGTAATTACCCAAAACGTCCGAATAAATGTTTAAATAGATTACGTTTTTAAAACATAAGCAATTTTTCTAACAAAAAAAAAACTATTTTATTTTCTTATTCATTGCAGATGATCATTAATGTATTGGGTATCATTTTAGGCGAATTTCTCTGGAAATGATAACGTTACCAAAACATTACGTATTTAATATTTTTTACTAGACTTTTATTTTTACTGCTATTTCTAAATATTTGTTGTCAGGATACTACTAAATTTAAAATTTGTAAAGAGGAGTCTTGGCTTTTAAACAAAAATAGTTATATGATATGACTATCAGAATATTACCAGTTAACGATTCATTTTATTACCTGTAGGTTTATTTTACCAATATGAAATATATAAAAACATGTTTTATTCATAAATAGAACCAATTTCCCTAGGATATCAGAAAGGGTGTCCTTTTTAGATGGACCGGCTGAATTGCGCATATTAAATTTTTACTGTTTTCATATTATACAACGTTTCATGTTTAAAACCCGAGTCCTCCTCTTAGCCAGTTTTAAATTTACGAAAATATATAATTGAGCGATGTTTAAAAATTTATTTACACCGGCTTTGCAGAGGGCACGAGAGCGGCAAATTGAAAAAGCAATAAGGTCCCGGGAGGGTTGATGGGGGCTGCAATCTTAGGCGATTTCAATAAAAAAAAGAAAAAGTAATAAGGTTAGCACGATGATTTGGAAAAGATTGGATGCCTAGGATCTTTTGCATATTTTTTCCCTCGTATCGAAAATACATGTATACGCATATATTTTCGGCGTGCACAAATGGAAACACTACGTCCCCGTTCAAAACAAAGCCAAGATATGGGCGAAATATCTACTTTCTTTCTTTTCTTCCTTCCAATCCCCAAAGCAGCGATGAGCTTTAACTAACAGAAAATCCAAAATTTTTTACAAAAGCGTGTGGCGATTAGTGACCGTTAATTGATAATTATTTAGAAATCGTACGATGAAGGTTTCAGAAAAACATTTTTTTATCGTGCCGACGTTTCGATCTTTATTGAGATCATCTTCAGGGTTCAAAGTGTTTATCTTCTGTCTAAATGTGCCATTCTTACGTGTCGTGTTGAGAGTGCAAGAATGGCACGATTACATAGAAGACAAACACTTTGAGCCCTGAAGATGATCTCAATGAAGATCGAAACGTTGACACGATAAAGAAAATATTTTTCCGAAACCTTCATCACACCAGACCGCATCTCACGATTTCTAAATAATTAGAAAACAAAAATTTTCTTCGTAAACGTAATATAGAACGATTATGGCATTTGAACCAAGTTTGCGCAAGAATGTCTAATGGAACAAAATAGTTTTAACATTACTCTTATTTTCGTTAATTATTTTTCCTGTTAAAATAAAATTCCTCCGTTTATATTGTAGTAGTTTTATTTGGAAAATTGAATGTTGGAAACGCTTTCTGATAAACGATTTTGACAATAGTTGTAATAAAAAATTAGAACAGAGGTCACAGTTTGAATGATACCAGGCCAGTTTCCAAATTTATCGATTTTATACTTTTCACATATGCGATTATTATTAATTAAGGTTTTTAGTTGAGATGACAAAAAGTCGATGGCACGAGTGGGATTCGAACTCAATTGAAAAATGGCAAAAAGGAGGGAAAACTCAAAAGGTGGGGGTTGAGATGGAAAGTTGATGTCTGAGTGAATCGAGGTGACGATAGCTCAAGTGGTAAAGTAGCGGCGTATTTAGCCGAAAGTCGTGAGTTCGAATCTTGCCTGTGACGTAATTTTTTAGAAAAGAAATTAATTGAATATAAAAAATTAGGTCAGGTCAAGTAGGTATGCGTTTTTCCCCTGGTGAATATTTACTATATTGTTGGCATTCTTTATAATTTTCAATGTAAGCTCCTATCTAAAAACTAGTTGAAACGTATGATGTGGTTTCTGACATCGCAGGTAAAAATAAATCCTCGAAGAGGAAACTGTTTTCGGTTTGATCAAAATTAACGTTGAACGCGGTCCAAATTAGCCAAGGGGTCAGTACAGACAATCGCCGCCGTCGGCCAAGGCCAGGGTGCTAAACCAACAAAACATTTGAAAAGGTAAACCATCCCCCTTGTCAAAAACATGAACTCTGTTTTAAACCGTAAACCCTTTTTATTTCCGAGTTTGCAACGGAACCAAGTCAGAAGTAGCAGCAAGAGCAAACATCGGCCAAAAATGGCCATGGTCTTCTTTCAGAACTTGCGTTAACCGCCGACAAACGGGCCAAAAATAAACAGGCCTGAAAGGAATCATTGAAAACATTACATGTTTAATTTCGCAAAGTGATTCAATATTTGAACATGGAAACGACAAAGGAGTAGGAAGGATTTCTATTCAAATTCTCTTATTTGATCAAAGTATTGAACTGCTCGCCTTTCAGGGTTATAAACGTTCAAATTATCTGCAACAAATTTAAAAGTAGGTTTTGGTTTGCATTAGTACAAATTATCGTTCTACCCCAAAATTGCATGTGTAGGTTGTTTCTTAAATAAAATATTTGTGCCAAATTTTGTGTCAGTCATAGAGAACCGCTGTAGCCGAGTGGTTGGTTGTCCGACTCCAAAATTTGCCATGCTACAGCATTTTAATTAATAATGGTATGATAAACGCATTGTAAAGTATTTTGAACCCTCGTCCACTACTCCCAACAAGTAGTTGGACGTTAAGTCATGACAGAAAATATTTTACTTTTCATCACGCAGAAATTGAGTAAACATATAGTAAACGTCACACAAGGATGAGGAAACATCGAACTAAACAAGACACAAGAGAAAAGAAGGACAATAAAAGAGAAAGAGATTACCATAACGACATTAACTAAAAACAAAACAACATTGTTGCTGTTTTTATATAAAATAAATTATAAGCTGTTATCTAAACTTTATGAGTGGTTTCAAAAATACTGGGAAATTAAATATTCAATTCATCGGATTTAAACCTTTTAAATACAATAACTGGCTTTATTACAAAATTCGCCGCTCTGTTTATAAACGGCTTATTTCATAAATTATATTTAGTTTATGTTTATGATACTTGTATTACTAGAGAACTAACAGAATGAGAATTATATTTGATAATAAGTGTGTCCACATTTTTTAATATTATTATATACTATTAAACTGTATTTACGTTCAAGTTAGTTTTAAATTTTTTTGATTTCTTATCATTTGTTTCAACCTAAAACCCTGAAGGCATTTCGCATGCGCCGAAGAAGAGAAAGTTTTCACATGTTTGGTTTATCTTTTTTTATGCTGTCGTTATCTGAGTTAGAAAACCTTTCGTGACCTGAAAGTTATTAAGATAATAATAGGATATCCTGCATTTACCACCACTTAAAAACAAAAATGCAAAAACAATACTATAGGATTATATAAATTGAAATAAGAATGTCGAATCTTTTTGGCTTAAACTGGGTCCCCATATTTATACAAATTTTACGTCCCAGCGTAAATTTTTGTGCATGTGCGGAAATTTCTGTGAGTTTGGATGTGCCTACGCAGGCAGAATTTATCCGACATTCAACTCACACGCTCCGGGACGAACATCAAAGGATTTGTGCCGCATAAAAGCTCTCGATGTGGACGATTCTCTATCATGGATTTATTGTCCACCGGTCTGGCTATATTCAGTACATAACTGAGAGTTGATTAACAAACTGGAATTGTTGTTTTGTACTTTTAAATGTCTGATTTAAAAACAAAGTGTACAGCTTTCTTCTGTGTGAAGGTATAAATACGAAATAAAAATTCCACATTTGTTTAGAATACACAACAATTTTTGGTCTTGAAAATTTTCTGTCTGGAGATTATAGAGTCCTTGTCTAATTCCATCACGAAACACGAACCGACCTGTTGAGTAGTGAAGATAGCAAAACGCATTAAGATTACCCTACTAAAAACAACTCACAACTTTCTAGGTGTACCCAACTTATTATTCAATTTATCTTCATTTTATAGAAAAATCTTAATGTCCCCTTCTTTGGAATTTTAATTAGGCTTTTCTTACGATAGGAGAGGTTATGACCCTCAGGGCGCCGGTGTTTTCGAAAAAAAACCATTTGTAAGTATGCCGGGCTTGAATGCAGGGCAGCGGGATTCGAACCCGGGACCTTACATTGATGAGAGCCGTTACAACGCCTAAACCTTTGCTGCCACTCAGGCCTTGGAATCGTAATTCCAATTTGAAGTTGAACTCAGAGTATTTTGTTTTTAAATTTACTATGAGTTATTCATATAGTATTTTATTTTATAACGGAAACAAAGTCGTGTTTAAGATGAGAAAGAGTCCTAGAGTAAACCAACGTATTTAATGCGTATTCAAAAGCTGTAAAATTCTGGAACTTTCATACTGTTTCGCATGACTTCTTTGTTTAGGCCTCTCGCTGGTTGAGACAATCTATTCGCCTCAAATGTCAAAATATTTAAAATTGAATTTCAGAATAAATCAAATTTCAATGTAAGCGTAACAACTTTGTTACAATATATTTTCTTAATCACGATCAAAAATAAAAACCACAACCTTCCTTTTTTATGTACTGACTCGCTCGGTTCGGTCACGAAGCTCCGTAGACCATGGAGTTAAAACGGATCAGTTAAATCCAGTTAAAACGGATCGTCGCAGTTAGGAAGGAAGTCATCATTGCATAGGTTTTCGGCCATATATGGATTGCCTGCAATGAAGAAGCAGACAGGGCCGTCAAAACCCCGGCCGGAAAACACCCCACCCGCCGCTTCCTAACGCCCAGCAGATTTAAAACTATATTTTCAAATACAGTAAAAGGTTAATAGCAAAATAACACTGCCAACCAGACGTAGAGTAAGAAAGACGTCGGTCTGCGGTCAACAGTATATTTTCAATTGTAGAAGGGTCGACGTTTAAAGTCAATATTTTGATTTAATATCGTCAGAATCGCATAATCTTGGGGCGGTGCGGAAAGATCTTCTGGTACCTCAGAGCTATAGGGATTTTAAATGTATTTAGCGGATGAATTGTGTTTGTCTGGTGTGTCTGAGTTGGGCGTATGTTAATTTATTGGAATGAGTGTAATTTATTAGCGTGAAAGGGAGGTATTGTGTAACCCCGCACCGAGGATTTTTGAGTACTATAGGGTGAGTATGTAACGTCTGGAGGTAGGGAGGCGGTCACAAGGCATACTGCACCTCGTGTTAAATAGATCTATTGTGCTCCTCTGTTAATTATAACTCACGGCCCAGTTTCATTCTATTGAACAACTTCCACAGCTTTGCAGCGGTCCGTTGGTGCAGGATCTTGCTTGTGGTTTTTATTCTCCTAGCTGTAAGAACCTGCACCTAAATAGACCTTCGTAGAAACATAATAAGTCTGCGGTCTCCTTCTCTTCCTGGCAGTATCTGCACAGTGTTTCTTCTGTCGGTACTCCTATCCAGTGCATGTGCTTTCTTTAGTGGCAGTGCCTCGTCTGGAGTCCAATCAAAATCCTGGTTAGGTTGAAGTTGCCTTCCGAAACGAAATATATGCATGTATTGTATGTTTTATATTTATTCTGTAGTTGACATTCTGCAGTGAGTCAGTGAGATTGAGTCGCTCGTGAGGATGCAAGATTAAAAAAATACCACTGAAACTACAGGAAAAGATTTAAAAACATGCAGTGGGCCGGCGATGACATCAGCTGCTTGTCGATCCCTTAACGTCCCACATTATTGTTCTTTTGATCCATGAAGTATCTTTTAGCCAATTGTTTTATTGATACTACTTTCTCAATATTTATTCTACTACAAAAATCTACCCTGTTATTTGTCTAAAGGGACCATTGGGATGGACAACCGATAGTTTTATCGCGTGCTGTTTTCTACACAACTGGTCAACGTCAACGCAAAAACCGTATTTTTTTTTTTAATGGAACACGAAGCTAAATCCATTGAAAATCTCAGTGCGTGTGATTCAGAGGTTTTGTGCTTGCTTATCACGTATAGCAGGATTATTAGCATATATATTCGGGGGATTGAGCCAAACGCGTTACCTTGTTCCCCTTCCCGATTGAAACTAGGCTTCTGAACATCTTCACTGTCCGAATGTTGCTTTTGTTTTGAAAAAGCCTGGTTTTTTGTGTACGTCTTCTTAAATTAGCGACATGTAAATTTGATTCGCGATTAACAGTCTCCTTCTTTCGTCGAATTAATCTTTACTCAACAACAATCTGGTCGTTGATTTCGAGCCAACAGTTTGAATTATTTTCTCGTAAAACGGGAAAGTTATTGAACTAATTATGAACTAAAAACGGATTTCGGATTTTTGAATATTTGGTTTTTCTAGTATTTGATTAATTGCCTTCGATTTTTGCGAACGTCTACTACAAAGTGCAAAGGATTCTGTGAAACAAGGAACCATGCAAGTTTTTCAAGTCACTGTCTTATCTTCCAAGATACAAGAATATGTATAAACTCACTTATAAGAGATATATTTTATGTTCTGTTTCGAATACTATAGAATACGTACATCAAATCATATCAGAATGTAGAGAGAAAAAGGAAAAAATTGTTTGATCAAAAAGAAAAGTCTAAATATTTTGAAAATTTTGAATCCTAGAATAAATTGCACTACATAAAGAATTCCCTAAGTCCAAAAGAACATCGAGTTCAATTTTTAAAATAAAGCAAAACTCCATTCATTGTAATCTCTGTATTATTTATTGATTAATTTGCAAACCAAGGACAAAGTTACAATTATTTACCGCTATGATGATATTTATAGCTCTATTTCAAAGATATACACAAGCACAAATGTAAATTAAACGCTGATATAATAAATCCTCGCGAATGAGTCGTCGGAAAATCGGCCCCTCTTCGATAAGAAATTGTGTAATGTGAAAGGATTCTATTTTGATGCGTAGAACATATCTTAAAATAAACTATATTTTATTCCGTTTTTAATTATTGAAAGTGTGGTTATTATTAACCTGTGGAGATTTATCGAGATCATTTATCAATTTGTAGCTCCTATACACGCGCAATTCCTTTCATATTCATAATAGTTATTTATTAACAATGTCAGATTTAATCTAGTACGTAATTTTATGTGTTTTTGTACAATACTGTGAGTTGCTACGCAGTGTTAGCACATTATAAATTCAACCAATTACCAACAATTATAATCAGTTATTTAAGCCGATCTGGCTCTATTTTTGAAGAATGAATGTTAGAAAATTTTAGATTAAGAAAAAAGAATGAATTTGAAGAATGAATGCTACAAAAGTTTAGATTAAAAAAAAGAATATTTGAAGAATGAGTGCTACAAAATTTTAGATTAAGAAAAACGAATGAATTTGAAAAATGATTGTTAGAAAATTTTAGAATAAAAAAAAGAATATTTGAAGAATGTACGCTAGAAAATTTTAGATTAAAAAAAGAATGAATACTAAAAAATTTTAGATTAAAAAAATAAAGAATTTGAAGAATGTACGCTAGACAATTTAAAAAAAGAATGAATTTGAAGAATGAATACTAGAAAATTTTAGATTAAAAAAAATATTTGAAGAATGAATGTTAGAAAATTTTAGATTAAGAAAAAAGAATGAATTTGAAGAATGAATGCTACAAAATTTTAGATTAAGAAAAACGAATGAATTTGAAAAATGATTGTTAGAAAATTTTAGATTAGGAAAAAAGAATGAATTTGAAGAATGAATGCTACAAAAGTTTAGATTAAAAAAAGAATATTTGTAGAATGAATGTTAGAAAATTTTAGATTAGGAAAAAAGAATGAATTTGAAGAATGAATGCTACAAAATTTTAGATTAAAAAGAAGAATAT
>CM077103.1:27890240-27905026 GCA_039619505.1 Cimex hemipterus | reverse complement strand
TGCTACAAAATTTTAGATTAAAAAGAAGAATATTTGAAGAATGAATGTTAGAAAATTTTAGATTAAGAAAAAAGAATGAATTTGAAGAATCAACGCTATAAGATTTTAGATTTAAAAAAGAATGAATTTCAAGAATGAATGTTAGAAAATGTAAGATTTAAAAAACAATTAATTTGAAGAATGTATGCTAGAAAATTTTTGCTTGAAAAAAGCGTAACATTTTACACACAGTAGCATTTTATAAATTCATTTTTTAATCTAAAAGTCTCTAGGATTGTATAAATTCTTTTATTTTTTATTTGTTAGTAGTAATTGCCCAGAACGCAGCTCACGATCTCCAAATAATCATTGGCTAACAGTCACTAAACACCACACAATAATGGCAAATGTTAAAAAAAGGAATTATCAAATGTCTTTGCCTGAAGTGTAATAATAGCAGGAATAAACTTTCATGGAATCAAGGATTTTTATTAACGGTTAAATTGCTTATGGGTTCTGTTTTTCATTTTTTTTTTTTTTTTGAAAGGGTCCTTCCACAAGGTACCTAACAAAAAGGCGGTGTCTTTGTCCTTGCGGAGACTTATGCTCGCCTGCTGACCTGAATAGTACAATCGGCGCACCTTTTTTTTCGCTCTTATTATTAACAATAAAGGGGCCTGGGGTAACTTTCTCGTAGCTGGGTGAAGGATAATCGTCGATAGAAACGAACGATATAAAAATTGGGTATATGAAAATTAGAATGGAATGAAACCTTTAGTGACAATTCTCCCCTATTTGATCAACGTTTATTTATTCTTCTTTCTCCTTTTTTCTCAAACGATATTAATTTTGCTCCTTTGCCTGTTCTTTAATTAAAAAAGCACCAATGGCAGTCATGAATGTCAGTACTACATCGAAACTTTAACCTTTTTGATATGGATAATAGTTGCTACCAATATGTTTATTATTGAGAAATGGCCTAATCTACTAGGGTGAAGAACCCGTATTTTGGTTGTTTTCGATCATTTTCGTTCGCCTATTCTCGCTATTTTGGTCCGCCAGTTTCTCGCCGTCTTCATTGAGTCTGTGTGATAGCTTACGAAACGGAGTCGACAAAGCAGAAGTCCCTTCGAACGACTAACAATCGGCGTGTTAGCGAGGACAGGCGGGCAAAATGATAGAAACCGCCAAACTAGATGTCCTTCATTGTAAGCTGTCCTCTTGGTGTCTGCAGACCTTTAGTTTGATCGTAACCAGTCATTTTCGTCCGCCTGCCCTCGATTTTTGGTCCATCAGTTTCTCGCCTTCTACATTATGTCTGTGTGATAACTTTTAAAACGGAACCGGCTAAGCAAAATCAAATAGAATACTGACGATCTGCACGGGAGCGGAAACCGACAACCTACATGTCCATGATTGAATACTGCCTTCATAGTGTCTGCGAAATCACGAACTTTCGTCCACCTGTCTTCATTTTTTTGGTTGGCAGAACGAATGAAAGGGAGTCGACTACATATTCTTGATTGTATATGTCCTCGTGGTGTCTACGGAGTTTTTTTTTTTTTTTTTTTTTTTTTTTTTTTGAGACGGTTTTTAGGCAGATCATTGCCTTATTATGAATGCATAATATGTTACACAACACAAGCTCGTGGATTTGTAAATTCATTTTAATCCAATTAATTATTTTTTTATCTAAGGTTTTTGTTTGGATGAAATATTAGTGCCACGAGCGGGGAAATGAATTGTAGTAATTAATATGGTCAATTATGATCACTAAACAAATATGGAATCTGTAAAATTGTAAAAATCCCCTTTGGAAAAAAATTGCATTTTGATCAGCTCAATTATTCATCTAAATTTTACTTCTGAATGCCAGGTGAACGTCTTATTATTCAAATAAATAATCCTTTTATAATTTATAATTAGCCCCCCAAAGAAACAGAACCATATGAAAAAAATAGCAAATAAGTGGAGAAGAAGACTATAGAACTAGTAAAAAGTTTAGAATGAATAAAACATTTATACCACCATATTAAAAATGACAATCTTTATGATATTTGACGAAGGCTGTTCTTATCATACTGAAGAGGGTAGGACGAATATACAAGTTTCATCCAAATTTATCGTTTGTTTCAACTTTGTCAGACGACTGATTCCACCGATTTACGTCCCATGATATAAAATCTTGTTCCCTTTTAAAAAGTTTCTTAAGTTTAAGGGAATAACAGCGATAATATCTGTCGGCCGAGAAGGGAACGCAAACGGAAAAGTTAAGCTCAACAAACGCTGGTTTGTCAGACTTTCACAACCTGGCGAATTTTAAATGGGTTTCAAACTCGCCGAGAAAAGTTTTCACCCTTCATTAAATTTCGGAGTTCTACTCGAAACTGTATCAAAATAGATTCGGCGATACGATCGGAGTTTTTAAATAGCACAGTGTTGAAACCCTGCTCCTTATATCGTAGCAGTCCCGAAAGATTTATGCGAACATTTTTAAACAAGTGTGTCAAAGATACAGTTTTAGAAAGCGTAAAGCCAAATTACAAAAACAAATCTAAAATACACTTCGACCGAGAAACAATGAAAAAGCAAGACAATGTTATTGTCTGAAACGTAAAGGCAAAACGAAAAGCAACTTATCTTGCCTCCCACAGCAAAGTATCTCGAACTGGCAATAAACAAACAATAAAGCAACCTTTCTCAAGTTCCTCACTTGTGTGAAAAAAAAATTGAACTTGAATTGGGTCAAACTTCAACACAATTCTTAATCTTTATAGAACCGTACTTTTAGGGAAAAAGCAAGCACACCCATGTTGAAATGCTTTAAAACAAAAATAGCACACCAAAATGCAGTATAGTATATGTAATTGAATTACATAATAATTATTATAATTGCATAAAATTATGTCTACTCGCTTTCCTGCACATGAAGGCAGTCGACCGCAACTGGAATTATACGTTTTTATTTTTAACCGGATGATCGGATACAGACATGATGATAAACAACTTATTGTATTGGACATTTTTATTTCTCTTTATATCAACTCGAGTTCATAACCTGAATAATAAATTTGGTTTAAATTTAACTTATGCAAAATTGTATTAGTTGTGAACTGATAACCCGTAATCTCGCAAGTTTTATTTTAAAAAAATTTCTATGATTATGTACAGTTTAGTCATATTTGATGACGAAATGGTTATGAAACTTATTGAAACCTAAACAAGAGAATTTTTCGTAGAACAAACGGCTATTTGGGAAGAGGAAACTAGCAATAGGAAAAAACCCGGAATTCCATTAAATACCGAATAAGGAAAAACGTATTTTCATATATATTTCAAATCTTCTTTTTTAAGAGACCAACTGGAAATGTGATTATTCTGTAAGCAGGGTGGTCAACTATTCGTGTTAATAAAATCTTTCCGTAGCAGTCTAAAGTAAAACAGAATACCTTAAACTTCACGGTTTTATCTCAATTCGTTCAAAAGTTAGGATTTTTTATTGTTTATTTAAAAAACCACGTTACTGTATATAAAACCTGAATTTTCTCCACTCTAACTTAACTTGATCAAATTTAGATCCTGTTTTTTAGATTAAGCACCGAATTTCCTTTTACATGAATCCACTTTTATTCTAAATAAATGCACAGAGATCAAAATTCCCTTACGTTATATTTTTAAAAATGTCAAACCAGCTAAAAACTTAACATTTTATGATTTTTCCAAGGATTTATTCCAAAACCGGATTATTTCGATTTTTTGTTGACCAATTTCAGTTGGAAGTTGGGAAAACGTGGTCCGGGGTAAAATAACAGGTTAACTTTTTAAACGTATTTTTCACTTATATTTATGAAAGTTATTGGCCGATATAAAAAAGTTAGCGTAATTAGCGGGATTCGAACCCATGATCTTCGGCTAAATACGCCGCTTTTCTACCACTTGAGCTATCGTGATCCAGTCGGACACCAACTTCCCACCTCAACCTACGTACCCTAGTGTCCGAGTCGATCGAAATCATGACTCGCTCAAGTGGTAAAGCAGCGGTGTATTTAGCCTAAAATCGTGGGTTCGAATCCCGCTCGTGACGCTTGAGTTCGAAAGTTTGTGTCATATTCTTTTTTCCCAAACGAAAAAGTTTGTCATTTTAAAATGTGTTAGTTTTTATTCTGAAAATCTATTCGTTTCTTTAGTAAAAAAATATTTCAGAATGTATTTGCTAATTATTAATTTACGTCCACGGCCAACACTGCATGTAATGTCCAGGTTTTACAAACCTTCAACTAAAATTGCCCATCAAAAAATTAAAACGATCTAGGTTTCGAAAAGGCAGTTGGAAAACTCATACAATATAGAGGTTACTATGCTGGTTTGACATTTTTAAAAATCTAAGAAAAGGGAGCTTTAATTTAATTACGTTGAACAAATGTTACCATTTCTTAAAAATGTCTTCATGTTTCTGCAGTTGTTTTGCGTGTAGACTGGCAATTTTTAGAACAAAAGTCGACAAATCTAAATCTTAAAATTGGGTCAAAAGTTGAGAAAAGTTACGTTACAATGGAGAAAATTCAGTTTTTATGTAAAGCAACGTATTTTTCTTTAAATAAACTCTAAAAATCATAAATTTTGTACGAATTTATATATAACCATGTTAGATTTTTTTGTATGTGGTACATATTTATATATTGGCAAATTACTCCGTAAATACATAAATAAAAAATGCTGATTTGAAATATGTATGAAAATAAGTTTTCCCTTATTCGGTATTTATAGAATTCCAGTTTTTTTTTCTATTGTTAGTTTTCTCTTCCCAAATAGCCGTTTGTTAAACTAAAAAACTCGTTAAAGGTGAAGGAAAGAAGCATGGACACGTATTTTCTCTAAAACTCATATTCAAGAAATTTATGAGCCGGACAGTAATGTATTGGTGTGTTATTGCTGCTTCAGCCAAGTAGCATTTGTCCAAATTAATTAATTCAGACTGCTTCTGAGGCTCGGAACAAACCGAACCGTTAATATCTAATTTTTCAAATTGAATGTGCATTTACCACAAAATACGAAATAACACATTGCTATATCAAATCACCCGAGGGTTTCTTTCCAGCCCCTACGGTTAAGTTTCCGTCCCGGCGATTCAAATTTTCTCAAACCGGGTTGATTAATGGGTTTGAAGAAAGATTTCTATTGAAACTGTAATGCATCCTCTCACGATCAACTTTCATGTAAGAAAATATAGACCTTACATCATGAAGAAATATTTTATACCACATTCAAATTTTTAACAGCTTTTTCTGTTTAACAAAAGCACTCAATCAAGAATTTTAAACAATGACTTTTGTAACCTTTGTGTACTTAAATATTCAATAATAAGGAAGAGAGGCTTTGAATATTTAAACATATTTTTTTCCTCATTGAACTTTATCGTTATACTTAGGAACGATATGTTTCACCTTACGGCAATGAATTTACACTAAGCTGTAATTTTAAAATAAAATGGATTTCTCCAATTTTAAATTTCACAGTTGATTTGTATTTAAAAAAATAAATAATGAATATAATCTTTAGTCCCTACTCATTAAAACATATTCTACATTATCATTTTGGCGATAGCCTTCAGTACAACCTTTCGTATCAAATAGGTTCTCTGTACAGCTCAATTACAAAACTAATAACTTTAAATTTACAATAAAGGGCACTTATTTGTCAGAACAATGTATACTTGAATCGATTAAGTTCAACATTAATTTATTTTTATTTAAATAATTTTTAAAAAATTGTGGATAACTATCTAAAGTGAATTTTGTGGGAATAATGGAGTAATCTCCAGGGAGGGGGGGAGACCTACTATATTATTACGCGACATAAAAAAAAGCTTCTGAATATATTATTAGGTGACATAAAAAAAGCTTTAATAATTAAAATATGAAGTCAATTCTTTCCTGTCACTCCAGGCTTCTTTAACAAAGGTTACTGATTATTTGGAGATCGTGAGGTGCGGAAAAAAACATTTTCTTCATCATGCCACGTTTCGACCTTTATTGGGATCATCTTCAGGGCCTGGGATTTATAAATATTGCATCATTTAAACATCAAGGAAAAAGTACACTAAATAAAATTATTTGGTGGTCGTGATATGCGATTTGGTGTGACGTAGGTTTTAGAAAAATATTTCCTTTATTGTGCTAACGTTTCGATCACTATTTTTTTTTCGTATAAACCCTCAGGGTGCCGGTGTTTTTGAAAAAAAGCCCATATGTAAGTATGTCGGGTTTGAAGGATTCGAACTCGGGACCTTTACCTTACAGTGATGAGCGCCGTGTCAATGACTGAACCTTGCGGCCACCGACGCCCAACTTCGATCACTATTGAGATCATCATCAACGCCTAGGATTTATAAACATTGTAACATTTAAACATCACAGAAAAAATACATTAAATAAAATTTAATTAAATAAATAAAATCACATATCTGATGAAACAAACACTTTGAGCCCTGAAGATGATCTCAATAAAGATCGAAACGTTGCCATGATAAAGAAAAATTTTTTCTAAAACCTACGTCGTACCAGACCGCACCGCACGATCACCAAATAATCATTGGCATTATTTAAATGAGACGATTGGTATATTGTCTTGTTAAAGAGTACAGATCTAAGTGTCTCATTCTGAATTCTTCCACAATCGGGCATTCCGCTAAGAAATGGAAGGTGTCTTCTCTGGCGTTTCTATTGCATTTCTGTTGGAAGATCATTTTAACTTAATGATAAAAATTGTAAAGTTTGTTAGCAGTCTGGAAAAGTTTTTGTAAATTTTATCAGCTAGGTTTTTTTTTTACAATTTTCCCCTCTTTGAACTGGCGACGCTTATATTTATACTTCTCTTTACTATTATAAAATTTTTTTTAGGTTGTATAGGCCATGGTTTTCACCTGAAACTTCCTTTTAATTCTATGCCTAATAACAATCTTTGTTGAAAAAGTTATTTTATGTGGCAAATAAAGGCTCTTATTATCAGGCAGTTATCTCTGTCGGATAATAGTTGGGAAGAAGCAATTTCCATTTAATTTTAAAAAGCCAGCATGCAAACAGGTCAGAACTGGATACTGGTACAATTGTTTTTATTTGTTTTTGATTATCATATTTGAGAATGATATCTACATTGTTCAGAGCATAAAGGTGCTTTTAGTTGTTCTTTCTTTAAGGGAGTTTGTATTGCTTTGAAACTCTGTAGACGTGGAAATATACATTTCTAAATTCAAATTTTAAGCCCTTCACAATTTTAACGCATTAACACTATATACGTACATGAAAAAATATTAGACTTTAGAAGGTTTCACTTTAAAGAAATATATTTTGGTTTTATCTGCTCATCAGCTTATCACCTAGGCCTTGGGGCATAAGTAAATTGTAAACATTAATTTAGTCAAATAATAACCAATTCCATTCGTGCATAGGAAAATCTATTTTAATCGTGTTCGACCTGAAGAATTAATATTGAGTACTTCTTGTATTTTTTTAACGGTCTGTTTTCCACACCGTTCACTTTCGGTCCTATCATTTTTTTTTTCTAATTTGGATCGATGGCCTGAATTTTTCTCGCCCACCGTTTATTTTCCTTTTCATGACCAGCCATAAAAAAAAAATACATATCAGCGGAAGATCTTCCGGTTCGTTGGGTAGAACGATCACCGGACATAATCGCACAGAAATCATCACGGATTACAAAGGATCGGAGTTCGAGTTCCATGGGAAAAAGTTCCACCCGGTGGAGAAATTAAAGCCCCCGACCAAAAGCGTTCGATATAATTGTGAAGTTGGTGCTTATCGAATTTTACCCAACCATGAAATTTGTTCGGAACAGTATCAGCATGAAAATAAAACCGTTATATTCACAATTGCCTCAGGAAAACAATGTTTCGTTCAAACATTAATAATAAATGAGGAACAACTATTAATTAAAATAAATTCTAAAAACGACATGTAATAGTAAACAGTTTTATTTATTTTTTAACTTTTGGTTCAGTCTATGCTTATAATTTTTTAGAGGGAGATAGATTATGGCTGCTGGCCGTAATTTGCAGTTCCCATAGGGAAAACGTTTTTCTTTATAAGGATAATTTATTTTGTTCTTCTAGACGTGTTTAAAATTGTTTCTTGTATTTGTTGGTAAGTTTAAAGATAGATAAATAAAATTTTATCGTTCTCATTAACATGATCATTAGGAATCATTGGTTTGCTAAATTCTAAAGTAGCAAGGTACTTAGGGGGGGGGGCGCTGGCGGCCACAACGGATTAGGCTTTGACACGGCGCTCATCACTGTAAGGTAAAGGTCCCGGGTTTGAAGGATTCAAGGACATACTTACAAATGGCCTTTTTTTCAAAAACATCGGCACCCTGAGGCCTTATATGACCCGTGCACACCCTCATTAAAAAAGAAAAAAGGTACTAGTAGTGCAAGTGGTATATGGTACTAATGTAAAATTAGATTTTGGTTATTTGTAACCTCAGTTTATGTTGTGATTTTCTCAACATCAAATTATTTTATTCAGCCTGTATAAACGCCCTTAATTTCCTAGCACCAGAAAAGAAATAGAACAGAGCATAACTTGAGTTTTTTTTTTTTAGCAGATAATAAAATAGGGATTTTAACGTCCCGCTTGCCAAGTTCTACACTCTTATTTAATACGTTTGTCGTAGCGATGAAAATATCGGACAATGTAAAAAAATATGTTCCATATTCGATGGTTGGCCAAGACTGCAAATAGAAGGTGTTAATTATGACTATATTATAAGCACTGCCATTAAATTAAATGTGACTTTCGTGTTTGTCAGCTAACCCTTATTTGTGCAATTTTCCTTTACTTTGAATTTGCCTTATTACTATAATTAAATTAATTAGTTTTTTTTTAGTTGAGGTAAAAAAGTCTAAGTCACAAGCGGGATTCGAACCCACGATTTTCAGCTAGATACTTCTCATCTCAAAATTTAAAAGGTGGGGTTGAGATGAGAAGTTAGTTGTACGAGTGAATCGAAGTCACGATAGCTCAAGTGGTAGAGCAGCAGCGTATTTAGCCGAAAGTCGTGGGTTCGAATCCCGCTCGTGACATTGACTTTTTTATCTCATTTAAAAAAAAAACTTAACTTATTGACAGATATTAATTGGTCAAGCGGACCAAGAAAACTATTGCATGATAATTAAAGTCGGATTATACGTTGTATTAAGAATTCTTTTTATGCCCAAAGAAACATCGCGATTTTTCCAATTTTCAATTAAATCTTCTTTCACTTTCTTTAAAGAAAATTTGGTAGCAGACAAGAATGCAGAACATCCCGAGACCACCAATGAGTCAAGAATAAGAATATACATTAAACAACAATAGGGACAATGACACCCCCTTGTAAAACGCCTTTTGTAATTGGAACCTCATGACTAGCAATTTTTCCATTAAGCTTCAACTTAAAATTCGTCCCTTTGTACAGACTTTTAATTAATCGTATAAATTTGACAGTAAACGGCCAATAATCGTTAACAATTTTCAAACTTGCTGTCACAAAAATTTATAAAAATGTCTGCAATATTTTTCAGAATAGCCTATAAATGTTAATGTGTAAATCTAAAGATTTTTTTTTTGTAAATTCTACAGCATCTACAGCAGGTTTTAATCATTTTGTCACGAATAACAAAACCTACGTAAATGTAGTTTATGAATTAACAATAAAATTCGTACAAAATAAATAAAATGACCCACTAATAGGCACATTTTTGCTTTCACGTCTGACCAAATTTAGATGCAATAAAAAAGCCTAACTGTTCAAATTTATCAACAATTTTCAAGGGTGTTGACAACAATTTTTGATAACAATTCTGTAGTTTTTATGACTCTTAAAAAAATCCGTAAACAACAGTAACTACTTGATTTTCAGGTCAAATCTGAATATTTCCCCTATTGGATGAAGTAGATCTTAATGATTTAACAATATTGATAAACACGTTTGTAAATCGAGTTTGTTGATCGCCGATAAAATTTGTTTAAAAATTGTGCACGTAGCTGTAGTGGAAAAGGTGTATATATGGTATTTTTATTTCTCACATCTGACCAGTTTAACACGCATTAAAATTATACGCATGCAATAAAAAATGCCTAACCGTAGTCAATTACAAATTAATTACAAATCTCAAGGTTGTTGACACTAAAACGTATAAAACATCTAGTAGTTAGAAACAACATGTAAACTATGATTTGCAATTCTGATTGTTTTTTTCATTAAAATTTTAATCACTTAAATTATTTAAATTTTTTCTACATATGTCCAGTTTTGTTATACAATTATTATCGTTGCGATTTTTATTTGAAATTCAATCATCCATTATGTTCAAATACATCGTCGGTAAAGCTGTACTGAAATGCCGGCCGGTATCGGCCACGTGGGAGATTAAGTTTTAACGTAAGCTTTCGTTTCGTATTGAAATGAACAATTATTTTGGCAATAATTCCGAAATGTAACGTTAAAAAGTAACTTGTGTATATGTCTTCTGAAAAAATGGCGACAATATTAAAATATAAAAATTTAATATTATCGATATTTTTGTTGATTTTCAATTACATCTGTTAACAATGAATGTGTGCTTTTTTTCATTATTTTTTATAATATGTATTTAAGTATTGCTGAATTTAGAACAGCGAAAATTCACGACCTTTTAAAGAAAGCGTAACTCAATCCGATCTGACGTACTTACATGTTAATAAATAATATAAATGCAAAGCAATTATATTTTATAATTTCAATTAATTATACCTTTATCTAAAGTTTTGGTTGAGATGAAAAAGTTACCACCGGGATTTAGCCGAAGGTCGTGGGTTCGAATCCCGCTCGTGACACTGACTTTAGAACCAGACTTTAGATAAAACTATAATTAATTATAAATAATGAAATAGGTTAATTACGACCGCTAAACATTAAAGAATTTAAAAATTATCAATTCCTCTGATACAATAATCTAAAATATTTTCTCTTCAATTCAAAAGGACAGTTAAACAGCAAACCTTGGGAGTACACGTGTCACGTAAGACTTCTTCGTTACAAGGATTGCTGGTACCTTTGATTCTAGGCAATAAAAATTAATTACTTTTGTTGTGGAGCTGTAGTGTCGTTTGTATCTTGGATTAGCTGAAAAAACTCATTATGTAACATATGGAAGAAAGGACCAACCTGCATGAATTGAAGATTCTTGATGTCTGTGAGTCTTTTGGGTAGGTCGGGCTTCTTCTCGAGCTCTTCTCCGGCGGCCGGCACCGTCGTCGGTTCTTTCATCACTTTAGTTGTCGGTGTCTCCATCCTAGCGGCCAAAACACACGGCTATTAGTAAACGGAAGTTGAACGAATTGAAAAAAAAATCCTGCCGGTCAGGGGTTTGGGGGGAGGGTGTTGGTTTTTCTTTCACAAAAGCTCAAAAAACACGGGGAGGGGGCGGAACGGATAAAAGTGGGACACTGGCAGAACCCGCGCACAGAGCCGTCACAATAGGAAAGAAAGACGGTCGTAGGTTGAGGACTGGGCGTGCTGTCAGATTCAGAAGTGGGGCGATCAGCTGATTGTGCCGGCCACTACAAGGCGCATGTTCCCCCCCGTAACATACATAACGAGACTTCACACGCCGCGTACATTTGCATCTGATTCCTGGACACGTTTCTGAAGCAATTTTCTTTATCGTCGCCCAACACGGGTTCATTGCACATCGGCTTTTTAAAATTCCACCAGATAAAAATACCACCTCGAAACATTCTGATATTTCTGGACTGCTCGGCAATCCCATTTACAACGACTTACAAGGGAACGACCTGGTTGCTGTGTCGTAGATTGGACGAAACTTTTTCTGGTGATTCTACATTCCAAAATATCGGACACGTATGCGCCAGTACTTGTGAATACGTTAAAAATATTATGTTTTGTTATAACAGTTTCATAGTTGGTTGACATAAAAACGTGTGTTCTTCGACGGAGAATATTATAATTTTGTATGATTTAAAAAAATAAATCGACAAAATACTGATTTCTTTGCATATTTTAACAAATATTCTATAAGCAACAGTAGGTGACAAAATGGTCGAAACTTGGATTTGACCTCGTTGTCGGGATATTAGCGTGATAAAACCCATAAATGCCAACTTTCGCCGAAATCAGTGTAAATTAATTTTTTAACTGATAATTTCGACGACATGCGAGAGTGGCATTAGTAGAGCAAGGCTTTATTTATCAAAGCTGATTTTTATGGTTGATTATCCAGTGCATTTTATTACTATATCAAACATAAAATCGGACTATTATTTCTATTTAAAAACCCGAAGTTAATTGTTGACAATTTCCCCATTTTGAGTACTTTTTATTTAAAGAATTGTATAGTTTTATGGTCCGTGCGTTGTTAAAAAGCTACTAGGTTCCTCTTAAGTTAAAATCCTTTTCGTCATTTTTGAATTATAGCCGTTTCACTCAGATATTACGATAACATTTTTTTGTAAATTGGAAAAATAGAGGGGTCAAAAAATCGATAGGGGGCCGCGGTAGCCGAGTGGTTAGCGTGAGAGACTCTCGGCTAGTAGACCCCGCGGTCGCGGGTTCGATTCCCGCCGTCGCCTCTGGCCCTTTTTACACGATACCCCTCCCCCCAAGAACAAACACGCAATAATAAATAATTATAGAGAGTCTGGCTAGATATGCAATGTTCATGAGGCCATTAAATTTAAAAAAAATTGATAAATTTAAATTCAAACACCAATTTATATTTAAGGGTCTCTAGAGGTGCTAAAACGAAATTTCATACTAGTTTTAAGAAAAAAAGTTATGACCTAGTTTACATGAAAAAAAAATTAATTTTTTGAATTTTTTTGGATATTTTTAGACTTAGATAGCTTTTATTATATTTTTATTGTAATCGACATTTTGTAAAATGATATATTAACAAAGTTGATTTGAGCAAGTAGAACGCGAAATAAAAATAATAAAAAAGGAAAATTTCAACTTTCAAATTTTTTGGGCGAGACCAGGCCCTATTCACAAAAATGGCGGATATGTGTCCCTTATTTTGAAGTGTAGAATCACCAATTCCGTCCAAATATTACTTTAATAGTCCAAACCACGCCATATATATCTTGAAATTGATATCCTTTTAAATCGGTTATCAACAGAAGATTCTATAAACCTCTTAAAAAACAGCTATTGAGTGCCAAATCTCCCATTCAAACGACACGGCACACAATTAAAAAGTCAATAAAAACTATTCAATATTAAATTGAACTTAAAGAATGACAGTTATTTCAATTTTTCGTATTTTATATAGTAGATTTTCTCGATATTCTGTCGAAAATATAGCTTTTTATAGGCAGCTGCCATAAAGCAAGTCATTCTGTTTGCTTTTAAGTAATTCAATTAATATCTATCTCTTTTCTCCTGTTTTGTTTATACCTTACTTATCATAGTTTTCATTCGTAAAGATCTACATTAACCAACTTACTAATATTTAAAGATTATATATTGCAACCTTTTCTGAAGGATTACAAGTTCATTACAGTTACACTTATTTTTCAAAAGCTTTCGATAGTGTTGATCATACGATACTACTACAGGAATTATAAAAATTAGGCATACATAGCACTTTATACGTCGGTTTTCATCCCATGTACAATAGAAGCTCGAATGGTTCAAGTAAAAGAAACATCGATATTGAGTTCGTCAAGGGTCGCACTTAGGCCCGCTTCGTTTTAAGATCTATATAAACGATTTCTTCTATCCGTTATAACCCTACTTTTTGCAGATTATTTAAACATATTCTTAAAAATTAATCCTGTTTCTGGCTGCTTACAACTTTAATATGTTTTACTAAAAATTTGGCGTTCAACTAATAATATTCTTTTAAATTTTAACAAATTTTCAGTTATGATTTTCCATAAAATAAAATAACCTATCAAATTTAACCGCGGTACATCACACTCGCTCCTAATTAGACGTAAATATGTTAAAGTTCTAGGGATCATTATTGACAGTCAGATAATATTTTACACACACGAATAAAATGATTGTTAAAACTAATAAACCTTTAGGAACAGGCCATACTAAACATGCCCATGATCCAGATTTACTTAAAATTTTATACGCTTCCCTCTGTAAGACCAAGAGCAACAAATATGTTAAACTCGTTCAAAAATTAATTTATAGTTAATGTCAGTTTAAGAAAATCTAATCAAATTTTATCGTTAGAAAATTAGTGTTACTTGTATTATTTATTTACAGCTGTAGTCTTTAATTTTCTTTTGCGTCGTGTACTAAATAACTTTGGAACTGATCAACGATAAAACTCATGGTAGCAGGCATGTTGTTATGAGGAGCAAGAGGCCAAGAGAAACTAGCAATACTAGCTATATCGCTAATGACAAAGCTGACAGTGGTGGACATCATTAGCAGCGTATGAAATCGGACCGACTTGGTCTCGCTGGGGCTATTTGATATGCTGAATACACACACATTACATCGGTTAATTGTGGTTTCTAAAAGCCTTGACCCGGCTTGGCTGTTACATGCTGGACACAATTTAGGTTTAGGGCGAGGGGAGTTGAGAAAGTGTGTTGTGTGCGTGCGTGTGTGTGTGTGTGAGAGCGAGAGAGAGAGAAGAGCAATGTACGTCCCTCCATAAATCATTGATTTAAAACAAGACGAATCAAATTGTAATTCTATTTTCTCGCAACTTTCCTACATTTATAATACTGCATGAACTTTACATTACACATCGCGTTTCGCATGATAGCTTCAAAGCCATGCAA
>CM077103.1:27871574-27889840 GCA_039619505.1 Cimex hemipterus | reverse complement strand
CTCTCACACTCTCTCTCTCTCTCTCTCTCTCTCTCTCTCTCTCTCTCTCTCTCTCTCTCTCTCTCTATCTCTCTCTTTCTCTCTATGGGTAAGATAAAAATTAAAACATTGAATTGATATCCCTTTATTTAACCAGTAACTACTTTATTTATTAGGTCTTTTGGATCTTTCTTACATCCAACGTGTACATTAATTTATAATTTATAATATATAAAAAAAAAACACTTTAAATTGTCTGTTTTACATAAAGTAACGTAAGATATCCATTTACATGTAGAAAGAAAGAAAGAGAGAGAGAGAGAGAGAGAGAGAGAGAGAGAGGGGGGAAGTGAGGGCGTGAAAGAAAAAGAGAGAGGGGGAAAAAGGAAAGTAAGGGATTCAGTAAGAAAGCTAAAAGAAGAATAATAAGAGAGAGAGAGAGAGATAGATAGATAGATAGATAGATAGATAGATAGATGAGAAAGGTAGAAAGAAACAAAATGAAGCAATTCGAGGTAAGTGTGAGTGGAAGGGAAAACGAGGGAACGATATAATTAGGATGAGATAAAATGTGTAAAATAAAAAGAGAAGATAAGAAATAAAATTGTGAGAAATTGAGAGAGGGAGATATACATATCCATAACATTAGCTCCATCTTCTTTTCCTTTCGGGAATTCCATTTCGATCGCGTCTTTCCTCCTCCCGCTCTCTCTCAGCAGTAAACAAACAGTAAAAGTGTGTAGTGTTTAGTGGCCGTTAGCCAATGTTGATTACTGGAGATCGTGAGAGGTGAGAGATGCGATCTGGTGTGACGTTGGTTTTAGGAAAACATTTTATTACGTTGAACATTACGTTTCGACATTTATTGAGACCATCTTCAGGACCGGGGATTTATAAACATTGGACACATAGGATTTTGGAAAACATGGTTCATTAAAACACCAATATCTCACTGGCACTTTCAACACTACCCACAAAAATGACACATCTACACAGAAAACAAACACATTGCTTCAATTTTCAATTCCTAGTATTGTACAAATTCATTTTTTTCATCTCATTATCTCCAAATAATCATTAAACTTAAGACAAAACAATATATTCGAAATTCCAATTCATATAAATAAAACATACTACAACTTTTTCCTTATTACCAGCATAAATCCGTACAATGATGTTCCATATTATATTCCTCTAAGAGCAGTTTACGTACTTCTAAGGAAAATATCTGAAACATTTGATGGAAAGCCATCGTAAAATCATGGAATCATAAACTAATTAATATTATCTTTTATATTAACTATTTTTGCATTCTCTGAACAAAATAATGTATATATGTATAATGTAAAGTATAATGTAAAAATGTATGTATAATGTAAACTGTTACTGTTCACGTTAAGTGGAAGAAATGTCCGCGAGACCTAACGTTGCTTGATTAATTTTTATGTAAAGAATTGGTTGAGAAATTCGGGATTCGAACCCACGACCCTTGGCTAAATACGCCAGTGTTCTACCACTTGAGCGTGACTTCGGTCCACTCGAACTCAACTAATAACTTACTTAAAAATTAACTAATTGAAAAAAGTTATTCGGTCAATTGGACCGCGAACTCTAATGAATTAAATAAAACATTAATAAATTGATTAATCAATATTTCTCTATATATTCATCTATCTATCTATGCCTATATTTATCTATATCTATCTCTTCTGCGTATAACTTCGGATGATCGATTTTCGTTAGTTCATGTGAAAGAACGAGTAATAAGTACAATTTTTCTAGAAATGCACAACTTTATATTTTAATTGTTGCATTGATTACAAAAGCACTTTTCAATCGTTCCTTCGTCACCTATGATCTGTTTTATGCCATATCAAGCTTGGAATAAATAACGTTTCGATTTTTGCAAAGAGGGGGGAGATAATTCATATAATAGACATTATATGTAAATTAGATTGTTGTAAATTATAACCACGGTTATAAACAGTGGATTTGTGGGTTGCCTTAAAGACCAAATTAGTGGTGAGTTGCTGGCGGCGCTAATAAGGGCCTCTGGGTACGGTTTCTTGTTCCAGAATGTGAATCTTCCCATCCTCTTGCAAAGCTGATTATTGTTCTTTATAATGGAAAGCTTCGTTTAGAATGATTTTTATAAACCCTTTGTATTTTTAATATTCACATACCGACAACAACAGTACGAGCTTATTAACGTTAGCTTACTTAACGCTTGTCTTAAATGGGCGTTAACATTGCGCGAATTGTTTTATCTTTCTCTCTAGATTTCATGTTTTAGTATTTAATCATTTATTTGACATGTAGTTTGAATATGATAATTAAGTACATAAACAGTTCATAGTGTGCATTTTTATTTATTATGTTTGTATGTAGAGATTAGTGACCGTTAATCGATAATTATTCAGGTCCTGATGATGATCTTAATAAAAGATCGAAACGTTGGCACTATAAAGAGAATATTTTTCTGAAAGCTACGTCACGCACTCACGATATCTGAATAATTTATTATGTTTATTGATTAATAAATTATCAAGGGACATGATACGTTTTTACGTTCTTAAACACCTTAAAAATGATATAATAAAAATAACAAAATACAAACGAAAGAAGAAAAACCGACATTGAAAAATGACACAAATAAAGAAAAGAAAATTTTAGAAGACAAACAAATAGTTTTTTACTGATGTATTAAGTACACGTCATTACGGTTGATGGCAATAAAGAACTGTCATGATTCATCAATAAATAGTCTTTCATTTCTCCAAGACGAGCTAATACAAACTTGAAACCTTTTTTCAAGCAAATGAAAGTATTTCCAAGCAAATTAAACCTTTGTTCAAACAACTGAAACATTTTTTCAAGTAATTAAAAAAATTTTCTAAGAAAATGAAGCCTTCCTTCAAGCAGATGAAACCTTTTTCCAAGCAGATGAAACCTTTTATCAAGCAGACGAAACCATTTTCCAAGCAAATGAAACCTTCCTCCAAGCAGATGAAACCTTTTATCAACCAGACGAAACCTTTTTCCAAGCAAATGAAATCTTCCTCCAAGCAGACGAAACCTTTTTCCAAGCAAATGAAATCTTCCTCCAAGCAGATGAAACCTTTCTCCAAGTAAATGAAACCTTTTTCTAAGGAAATAAAGCCTTCCTTCAAGCAGATGAAACCTTTTTTCAAACAAATGAAACCTTTTTTTCAAACAATTGAAACTTTTTTCCAAGTAAACGAAACCTTTTTCCATGCAAATGAAGCCTTCTTTCAAGCAGAAGAACCCTTTTTTAAACAATAGAAACCTTCTTTTCAAGGAAACGAAACATTTTTTCAAGCAATTAAAAAAAAATTTCTAAGAAAATGAAGCCTTCCTCCAAGCAGATGAAACCTTTTATCAAGCAGACGAAACCTTTTTCCAAGCAAATGAAAAAAAAAATTTCTAAGAAAATGAAGCCTTCCTCCAAGGAGATGAAACCTTTTATCAAGCAGACGAAACCTTTTTCCAAGCAAAGGAAATCTTCCTCCAAGCAGACGAAACCTTTTTCCAAGCAAATAAAACCTTCCTCCAAGAAGATGAAACCTTTTATCAAGCAGACGAAACCTTTTTCCAAACAAATGGAACCTTACTTCATGCAAATTAAATCCAAAACGTAGGGTGTTTTATAAAATGTCCAAAATAATTAAAATGTTGGTAAATTACACATTTCTATTGCAACCAAAATGTATTTAAAGTTATAATTCAAATATTAATTTTAATTTGGAATAATTTTAATTTTAATTATTTTGAAGATTATTGTAGAGGTTTTCCTAGAACAGCTGTCGTTAGTTTTAACAGTAACTCCAAAACGTAAATGGTGAAGTCAGTCCTTGTAGCTTAGTTGGCAGAGCAGCCGATGATCTCTGCGAGATCTCTTGCGATGTTGGTCGAATCAATTAACATCCCCCCTACCTGATGGTGCGATGATTAATTTATTCCTCTACATAATGATTATCATTACGCTTTGGGTTTTATTTGCTTGGGGAAAAGTTTTAATTGCTAAACCACCACGAAATATCGTTGACATTGGTAGAAAACGAACTAAAGAAGAGATACTCGATGCTGCGTGCCAAAGCTGACTCCCACCCGAATCCGGCAATTGCTCAAATTTCAGCGAATATGCCTCCACCCCGTCAACAAAAAGGCTAAAAAGAAAGCATCATACGGACTACATATTCTAAATATGTGTGTAATGTAAGTGATAGTAAATAGGTGATAGTGTAAACGTGCGCCTGACGTTACATTGTTTTAGATAAAACAAAAAAAAGTAGGTTAATTTATTTTTATATATTTATTTATCTCAAATTACTATGCTCCAATGAGTGAATTATTGTGTGGACTGCCGTAGGGCAGGACCCACCCTCACATACCATGTTTATCACATTTTTTTAATTGTTCTGTATATCATTATTTGTTACCAAAATATAATGTGTATGTACACAAGAGTTAAATAAAATAACAATAAAATTAAACAAATATAATAGGATTTAAAAGAAAAAGACGCAGTAAAAAAAATTTAGTGGCAGCGGTGGGATTCGAACCCACGCCCCCGAAGAGACTGGTGCCTTAAACCAGCGCCTTAGACCGCTCGGCCACGCTACCCTGTTGAACGAGTTAGTTTGTTTTGTCCATCATAAGTCGTCAAGTCAACCTTCATATTAAAAATGTTCTTTTATGTGAAATTTATTATTTATTAACAAACATTTAATTTTTTTAAATTTATTCTTGGCAATATTTTTAGGTGGATAACAGTACGGTTTGATTGGTGATGGATGCGCCTCTCCTCGCTGTTAAACCCGATTCCCTTTGCGATAATCGTTAGCTTTGTTTTTAAAATATTAAAACAATTGCCCCTGAAAATCGACTTTCGCTTCGTAGAAGGATCTTGCACAAAATTAAAAACTTGGTTAGACTGTAAAAATACTACCTAGTGCGTGTAAAATTTTTTTATTCAAATTTATACGGACTAATCACGGATCTGATCGGTAAACATGGTTCGCCTGGTCTCGCTTGTTAGTCTTGCTTCAGTATGATTTTTTTCAAATGCGCGTTTAAACAATATTCTCCGAGATTAATTTACACAGAAATTTCACCACCTGGTCATATTGAATGGCCTAGTAAAAGTCTTGATGTAACATTTACAAAACGTATACCATCACAGATAACGTTATCAAATCCTTAGATAAGTAAACGCGGGGACCGGGTATTTTTGCAATTTTCTGAGTCTGATAAGCTTCTGTACATTTTTGTATACTTTGTTCGTAAAGATATTTATAGAATAATTGGTCAAAATTTAATTGATTATTTTCGTAGGTAATGCATTCAACCGAGTCTCCTCTTAACAGGATCTTCAGTGAGGTTCAAAAATTTGTATGCGAGTAAAGTGACACTCTAGTCTGGTTGGGTGACATGGTAAAAGCATTGGTGTAGCGTATACAACAAGGTGAGGTTGAGATGGGAAGTTGGCGTCCGAGCGGATCGAAATCACGATAGCGAATATATACAAGTGGTAGAGAAGCGACGTATTTAGCTGAAGGTCGGGGTTCGAATCCCGCTCGTGACATGAACTTTTTTATCCCAACCTTTCATACATATTAATACATCAAAATTCTTCCCTCTGGTCTTATTGAATGGCATTGTAAAGTCTAGATGAAGTTGACAGAAACAATTGTCTTATCTGGATATTGTTGTTATTATTATTCTATATTATGTTATTATTAAATTTGTGTTTTATCTTGACCCATTCTATTCCACCGACAGAACCAACCAAAATGTCTTGATGTAACATTTACGAATGTAAGTATATTATGACAGAAAACAATATCTGATCGGTAGACGAGAAAACATGGGTCCACTTATTTTCGCTGTAAGCCTGAGGTCTCTCCAAGTTCTGTATTTTTTGTAAAAGCAAAGAATCCTCCTAAAATACTTCTGTCCCAACGTAACACATTTTCATTGTTAATCTAGCTCCTGTATTTTTAAGAATTAGGAAGTTCTAAAAAATGATGACAGTCTAGTTTTTTTATAAGTTAAATTGTCCAGATCTTCTGCTTGTTTATTTTAAAAACTGAGCCAGTTAAGTTCCCTTTAAAAGTCCATAACTGAGTATCTTCCTGAAAAGTTGACATAGAATGCTATCTTAAATTATTGATGTAAACTTCCTGATCAATTGAGAAATGAAGGTGGGTCCGCTTATTCTCGCTGTTAGTCTGGGGATCTACATATATATGAGGATCTCCTTTGCAAACCGAGGCATTGCGAAGTCCAATCTTCATCATATTAAGTGGTCCGGCCATTTTGATTTGTTATCTAGATTCCCAGAAGCTTACGTGTTCTCTTCAGAATAACAAAGTTCTTTTAAAACGTGTACTTCTTAATATATAATCTTCAGTTGTCTGGGGACTATCAACTTCACTAACTGAGAAAAGTTGGTATAGAAAGTAAAGATCTCTAGTCTGACTAGATAACATATTAAACCAGTTAAAGTATGTAAATGTGCAGCACACAATGACAGATAACATTATTTGTTCGGTAGATAAGACAATGACAAGCAAGGGTCCGCCTATTCTCGCTGTTATTGAGCAATGAGCAACTCACAAGCACGTACTATCCTTTGGGGTAAACAGTATTTGATAAATTCTTTCAGCCTAATTTCTCAGCGGTCGAAACAGTCCTTGATCTTCACTTCTCACAAAGAATCTGCCCATCTGGCCAGGCAGAGTTTTTTTTCTTTTAGAATTTAGTTCTTGTAAAATAAATCAACCAGTACAGAATTAAACAGTTTTTACAAGACATTACTATCATGGGCGTAATTTGGTTGTCCTCTCCTGAACCAATTTAGTCAGTCTAATTTGTCAGCAGTCGAACTGTCCCTGATCTGAACTTATCTGTTCATTCCCGTTGTTAACACCGAACCCCGACAAAGCTTCTTATCCCCTTTTAACTAGGCCGCCTATTCTCGCTGTTACCAGTTAATTGTTTTAGTTTTTAGAATTACAAAGTGTGCATAAATGTCTAAATATTTATGGAATAATTTTCAGCTTTTGAATAGTCCCATATCCTCACTGGTCTGGCGAATTTCGTTTCAATATGAAGGCGTAGATATAAAAGGTAAATACCCTCTGGTCTCCCTGGTAAAAGCACTGATGTAAATTTACATAATTCAACAGTTGAATCATCATCAACCTTCACTTATCCGCACATTCTCGGTATAAATCTGGATAACCTATTGGATAGGTTGGTGTGTACAGGTTAGAATTCGTCGGGTTAAAAAATGACTCCATTACTACATAAAATATATCACATTTGGCAAACACCCATCAATTTCTGCTCTTTTAAATGTTTATAAAATGACAGCTTAAAAATGATTGAGCAAAATGATATCAAATGCAACTTGTATAAATGATTAATGGTGAAGTGAGTGTGGTGTTCACTCATTTTTAAAAAGATAATTCGTAAACGCAGTAAGTTGTTTTGTAACGATCGCGATTTCGAGCCCTTTAGCTTATCATCAGATTGTAGATGTCCTTCAATCTGATGATGAGCTAAAGAGCTCGAAATCCTGTCGTCACAAACTAACTTTCTGTGAGTAACAGCTATCTTTTTAAAAAGGAATGCAACTGGTTTTAGAAGCTTTGTTTTTTCAAATAAAATTGACCTCGAGCGGCTAAAAATCTATCAATCCCGGACGCAGACGAAAAGGAAAACTTTATTGGACGATCCCTAATGGTATTTTTTCATTCAAACAAACAAATTCTTCTTCCGAGGGAAGGTATGTGCTAAAATCAGGCCACCTTTTAATTTCAGGTTTGAACTCAATTCCCATCTAACCACGGGGCAAACGTCGCACGTTTCTTAGCAAATAAATAAAGATGTATGGATACAATTTGAAAAGGAGCTCGTTTAAAAGCTGGTGTAAATCACTCTGGAAGACACCGAGCCAAGGCGAAAGAATCATAAAACCTGGTGATTTCATTTAGAGAAAGATTCGCCTTCTTAAATTATGTTATTCGCCTTGAACTTTATACCCTTTAAATTGCTACATAAAATTTCATACTGCACGTTCACGCTTTTATTTCAATGAATGATCTGTTTATAAAATATAAAGTTGATGCGGGAAAAAGTTTAAAAGTTTAGCATTTTCAGTTCTTCGTTTTCCTTGGTTTTATTAAACTTCATCATTTATTTTATTTTTTGGAGAAGAATTTGACATATTAATTAAGAGTTCAATTGAACCTAGCACGTATAAAATATTTACTTATAAACCATGATATTAGGATGGATTCAATTTTGGCAAATTTTATTCGTTGTACTTACCTTAGTTAAAAATTCAATTTTGTCATATTCTGGTATACTGTGCGGTGATTAGTGACCGTTAGTCGATAATTATTGTGAAATCGTGAGATGCGGTCTGGTGTGTTGCAGGTTTCAGAAAAACATTTTCTTTATCGTGCCAACGTTTCGATCTTTATTGAGATCATCTTCAGTGCCTGGGATTTACAAAACATTGTTGAAATTTAACAAATACATGTTGAAAGCAAAAACATGTAAATAATGTTTGGCCCCAGGCCCTGAAGATGATCTGAATAAAGATCGAAACGTTGGCACGATGAAGAAAATCTTTTTCTGAAACCTGCACTACACCAGACCGCATCTCACGATTTCTTAATAATTCTGGTATACTATTGGCTATAGATTCATTCACTTTTTATAAAACTTAAAAAATATGTTTCATATGTACAAAAAGTATTGTAAAGAATACTTTTAAATAAGTGCATTTTTAAGTAGTATTTATTGCTTTGGGAACAGAAAAATAAAACAGTTTGATAAAAATCGTACTAATTCTAGAATTATAGTTTTTTGTATAAAAATAAATATTTTAACACCTGAAAATAATGCTCTTAAGAAAAAAAAATCCATTTATTATTAACATAGTTATATTCTGTATTAAAGACTGGTGGTGGAAAATTAATTATTTTTAAAGCATTAAGTGGAATAAAATATTACGAAATCAAATCGTTATTAAAACTATAATTTAGCAATTAACTGCAAAAATTTATATAATCATTCATCCATTAATTACTAACAAAATGTAATCCGGCAAATCTCTGGTATTTATCATTTAAATTAATTACAACTGTTCTGCATTGCTATGGTTTCATTTTTGAAATATTGCGGCGATTTCAGATTATAAACTGTCTAATAAATCTAATCGTAATCTCAAAGTTGTTAATATTTAAGGTAGCACGAATTTGCTAATTAATTACGATATATAATGCTAATTATTTAATAATTACGTAAGCTCCATATGCCCAACTATCATAGTTTCTCACAAATATAATTAATTACATGTACCTATTATGGTTAGGTTTTTATTTCTGCATATAAGACTGTTTTATTTTTTAAGTTTTCATGTAAGCTACGCGTAATTTCTCACCAGTCGCAAATATTGATCAAACCGATATATTAATAATTACAAGAAAGGAACGGCTACGATCGTGGGTTTAACAAATTTAATGACTTTTTGTTTGTATTACGCACGAGTGTATAAAATGAGAATAAACATACGACAAAGTTGTAAAAATGAAAAAAACTCTTTCGTGTAAAGTAGTCCAAAACATTTGATTAAAAAATCAACTATCAGTTTTCGATTTAAAGCCTCGGCACGAATTTTAACAGCAGGCAAATAATAAACATTTCGTGGGATTTTTAACGCCCGATGTCCAATGTTCTACATCAAAATGTAGATCCATTGGACGGTTTAAAGAAAATTGAGACGAAATGTTTGATTCAAACAGTTCGTCCGTCCAAAAAATGCCTCCGATCACCAAAAGAAGCGTTTAGAATCCTATAAACTACACGTAATGGCATAAATGTTGACTTCGTACATAAACTAGAATTCGGTGAATAAAATTAAACGTTTGATGGGTTGTTGATTTCTTCCTCTCTTTATTCACCTATCATGACATAAAGTTTAAAATTTCCTGTCATAGTCAGAGACCAGATGAATCAAGTGAAACTAATTGTTTGGTGAAAACCGTACATCAGACACAAAAATATACCTTCTGCGAATCAAGCCAAAAATGTTCATATTTTAATAGCAATTCATTTTGCTAATCTCAAATAATCTCAAACAATCTCAAATCTAATCTCATCCAATTCAATTCTGGATATTATTTTCTATCCTATGCAAAAATAATATAAAATAAATTACAAAACATTGCCTGATATATATAATATATAATTCTTTGAATTGAGTGCACAACAAAGGCAGGATTATTATTCTTTTTTAGAATTTTATGTAGTCTCAAAAAGTAAAAATAATAATTAATTAAATAATTCTGTTTTACTTATAATTTCCTTGTCTAAATATCTAGAATAATTAACCTTTCAAAATGTTCAATATATTTAAACTTTAAGTTTCCGATTAGTTGCTATTTACTAATTAAACCTATTTCGCCCAGCAAATTATGAAAGTTCATACAAATAATTAAATTATTTACATAAATTCTGCTTTTATTAGAGTTTACTTTTCGAAATATGCTGAGAAATTAATCACTGATTTTAATTAATTTTCTGTAATTTTCTAGTAACAATATGTACAAAATCTCGAAATTTGGAAACTATTAACAAATCAAGAATGTCTGCACAATTTCCACATGTCAACTAACTAAATTATTAAATTCACTAATTTAGTGGTCCGCTTGGCCAGATTAATTAAGGTTTTTGGTTGAGTTGAAAGAAAGTCAATGGCACGAGCGGGATTCGAACTCACGATCTGAAAATGGCAAAAAAAGAAGGGAAAAGTCACAAGGTGAGATTGAGATAGGAAGTTGATGTCCCAGTAGATCGAGGTCATCTATCAGGCTCAAGTGGTAGGACAGCGGCGTATCTAGCCGAAGATCGTGGGTTCGAATCCCGCTCGTGCCATTGACTTTCTTTCAACTCAACCAAAAACCTTAATTGTAAATAAATTATGTTTTGTCTAATGTTATATTTTTGAAATATTGATACTTGCTTTTTAAAGACTATGGAATGTTAAAATCTATAAAATTATCAATTTATTTTTTGGCAAAAATTTTGAAGGTTGTCTCATTCTTTCATGGTTTAGTTAATTTGCAACCATTTGGAAAAAATCTTAACATGTGTGCTTAAGCCTATCAGTGTAAGAAGTAAATTGTATCAGACGAAATATATTTTAAGATAGACAGAGAAAGACAAAATCAGTTTTATTTCAAACGTCCTATAAAACATGTAGCTCATTGTTAAGAAGTCATCCGGGCAAAATCAATGTTCACGTCGTTTTGTCATATTTGACAATTAGACCTGAACATTTCGAAACGGGCAAATTCCTGTGACACGTATTAAGTCCGGACAATGCGATAGGTTAAATTCGTGCACGGTGAAGGCATCTTGAAAAAGGTCGACCGAATGCCATTCTCGCCCTATTAAGTCTTCCTTACCAACACAAATTTAATTAACTTCAAACCATTTTACAGGTTGGCTGATTAATGTCAAATGATTTTTTGATTAATTATTAGCACGGGACTTTTTCCGTGTAACCGAATGGTGCTTTGTGTCGCTGGAAAATTCAGGATGCAATTTCAATACATAAAATCGATCTCACTTTAAATTAAACGGCAGACTTTTTATTAGAAGGTTTGATATATGTACTACGTTTTTTGCAATTAAATGACTGGATTTTTTTTGTATATTATTAATAGAATAGTTTTGTCCACCCCATTACTAGAAAATAATGTAGTTTAAAAGTTTTTGATCATTTTCGACAGCCTATTTGGCAGACCAAAAATGATCAGAAATGGCCCTTAATCCAAGAAACGCCTGACAGAAATCTCATAATTTAATTCATATTTATTTAAATACTAAGTATAATATATAGTATATACTTAAAATAATAAGCATTGTATATAAATGGAAGCTTGAGTGCAGCAAATTAGTTAAATGATTTATGTTTGTTTTAATTCTAAAGCTCTCATAATTGTTGCACGTTTATGTTAAATCTTTGAAATGATGACATTTTCGTTTGGTTTGATCTTTGGCTGAAACAAACGCAAAATAAATTAACGTTAAGGGCACTGTCAGCAGGACAACAAGAATAACACATCTACACAGTAAACAAACACTTTGAGTCCTGAAGATGATCTCAGTAAAGATCGAAACGTAGGCACGATAAGGAAAATGTTTTTCTAAAGCCTACATCACACCAGACCGTGTCTCACGATCTACAAATTATTACGTTTAAATTAACTAATTTTTTTTAAAGATGGGAACAGTGCTCAAATTTACTTTGGCATGAAGCCATCCATCACAAACTGAGTAGGTTTTACAGTATAATTCTAATATAGAAACACTCGGTATACAAATTCTATAAAAAGTATTTGAAAGACAAAACCAGTAAAAAAGCACAATACCATCAAGAAAATTAAGTAAGTCACACATTTTACTTTTCGACTTTAGCAATGACAAAACGTAAAAAAACCATAAAAATCAAGGAAAACTGAGCAGTAAGGTCTGGAAATCAGGAATGGTGGTGTACTTTGGCCTAAACTGCCGCATAGCTGTGTCATCTGTCTAACATAAAATAAGAATCTAAAACGAAATATGCTCTACAATCTACAACCAAACAATCGACGACACATTTTTCACAATTTGTAGTAAAGAGTCATCCTTGAAAAGCAATGGTCATGGTAAATAAACAGTAAATAATAGAGACTGAACAATTGAACGATCGGTGAGGCCTGCGGTTGTAACTCAAAGTAATTCAAGTCATCGACAAGTGGTACCAGTGGATCAAAAACAGAAGCAAACAAATAGTTCAATGCTAATAGACATCTGAGCACATCAGTCTTCTAAAGAATTATACGCTATTAATTTCAGTCTAGTACAAAGAAAGCAGGCTCTAATCTTTCAATTCTATTCATAAATGTACTGGAAAAACCTTTCCTCGAAAATCGTACAAACGGACTGTAATCCTACATTGAAACAACATTGGTCAGACGAGAGCAGATGAAGCAAGGCAATAGCTGATGGAACATAACTATCTTCAGATTGTCTGTTAAAGAAAAATCATTCTGTTCTTCAAGTATGAAGCCAGAACTATATTAAAGTAAATAAAACTAAATAAAAGCTGTTGTAAACAAACTGCTTATTAAAAAGAAAAAGATGAGTGCGGCACAGTAAAGATAGAAGCACGATGAGCCATGTTAGCTGCTGTGCCAAGGCTTTCAACCAACCCACTGGCCTTTCAATTAAATAAATATATGAACAGAAATGTACTTTAAACACGAAATAACCTACTGGTTCTACAAATATCCACATGGGATTTTTATCAGTCCATTTTGCTTTAACGCAGTATCGTAAATAAACTGTATCGCTCAAGGAAACTAAATTTTAGACTGAAAAAATTCATGAATAATTCAAGGCACGAGTAGCCCTACTGTCGGTGGTATGCATCTCTTGTCAACTGTCCGAAAAATCAATTTAGAAAAAAATTCTATATGTAAATCTCAGTTTGGGTAGCGGGTTCAGGGGTCTTAGAATCCGAACGTCCTTGCCTTTCACTCGAGTTATTGAGCAACGTTAAAAAACGCGCCTTTCTAGCCGTGGCTCTGTGTCAAATTGCCTTTGTTTACGATCCTCGGGGGAAAAAAATTTTACTAGAATTTTCAGATAAGTTTCCAATATCTTCGTTAAATCAATAATCGCGTTTATATTGCCTGCGGGTTGTTTATATCGCCAACCATTTGACGATTCTTTTCTACCTCAAATCTGATAGCTCGCCTTGTACGGTTTAAAACTAAATCGAACTCAAATGTCAATTTACCAAATCGCCTTGAGATTTTAAAAGCTCTACATATTGCACAAAACGTTTGTCAACACGACAGCGCAAATGCGGAATGCGACTTAGTCCTGTGGCCACTCGGGTTATGGGCTGCCCAGCCTGGTTTAGAAATTCAACCGATTAAGCAAGGGAATCGACATTCTAATAAAATGAAACGCGGTTAAACGTGTGGTATTTTGTAAGAATTGAACGGAAACCGCTTGTGATAAGATTATTATACATTCCGGTGGAAAATTTTATCTCGAAAAAAAATACACTAAAACTTACTGTTTGATTATTTAATTATTTAATGAGGGAAAGAGACTGGGTTAAAAGAAGATAGGAAGAGGAGTAACAAGGAGAGTAAGTGAGTGAGACAGATAGAGAAAGAAGGAGAGGGATCAATTAGTTGAAACAATTTTCTTCTCGCTGTTATTTCAAATGACTCCTTTTGTTAAACTTGTCCGTAGGAGAGAAAGTGAGCAAGAGAGACAAAAAGAAATAAGGAGAAAGAATAATTAGAAAGAAAGGGCAAGGTAGTAAGTAACAAATAACGTACAACAAGGAGTGAGTGATTTGTGGTGAGCGATCGATTGATTGATTTATGGCGAGGATGGGTGAATGAGAATGAATAAGAAGAAGAAGACTAGAGAGAGTTAGTAATAGACCACTAAATATAATGGATTTATTTTTTTACAGTCTTCCGGGTAATAAAGCGGGAGTGAAAAAGAGGGTAAAACGGAATGAGAAAGAATGAGAGCGAAAAAGAGAAATATGAGAAGTCAATATATTGGGGTAGAGAGAAAGAGAAAGAAAGATAGAAACAGATAGAGAGAAAAGAATGGTTAAAAAAAGAGAGAGGAGGAATGAAAGAGCGAAAGAAATAGAGATAAAATAAAAGTGGGGGCCAGTGTGAATAAAAGAGAACAGCAAGGAAAGAAAGTGGCTATAAAATAGAGTGTAAGAAAAGAAATATACAGTGAAAGAGAGTGAGAAAATTTATAGAAAAAAGAGAGAGGAGGGATGAAAGAGCGAAAGAGATAGAGATAAAATAAAAGTGGGGGCTAGTGTGAATAAAAGAGAACAGCAAGGAAAGAAAGTGGCTATAAAATAGAGTGTAAGAAAAGAAATATACAGTGAAAGAGAGTGAGAAAATTGATAGAAAAAAGAGAGAGGAGGAATGAAAGAGCGAAAGAAATAGAGATAAAAGAAGAGTGGGGGTTAGTGACAATGAGAGAGAACTGCAAAAAAGCGGCTATAAAATAGAGTGTAAGAAAAAAAAATATAATGAAAGAGAGAGCGAGAGAGAGAGAGAGAGAGAGAATCAAAGATTAGAGATTAAATCTTTTTTAGACACTGTTGATACATTTTATTTTTTCGGCCAAAAGAGTTCTTCGATTAGGACATTTCTAAAAGATTTTAATTTGAATACCTTAGCTCAGAATACTCGGGGTTGTTTTCTTACACATTGCAGTCATTTATTAATACAATATTTTTCGTTAAGTCTTTTCGCAAAGTTTATAGAACACTAAATGAACTTCCCTTGATTTGTTTTGTTGCCCTAATTTGTTTAGTACTAATCATCAGAGGTATTTATATAACTGTATAATCGGTTTATGACCGCATCCTAACAGTAATCATGAAAGAAGTTTTTAAGTAACTGTACTGTGTTTGTACGTAGTTTTAATAGATTTAAGAAAGTTCTGTTGTTTTTTTTTTTATATTATTAAAATGTAGAGATAGGTGTTTTTTGATGTGAAAGCAAATCAGTTTCATAAAGTTATTTTCAATATATTTAATTTCTGTCAGTTTTAAATAATCAATTGAAAAATATATTTGGAGTCGGGTCGATTTTTTAATTATTATTATTCCATTAGCCGATCTTATCTGCCAGGTTGCATTATACCATTATCATAAAACGTCCGTGAAACAAAAACGATCATTGCCGATAACAAATCTGCAACAAGCCCATCCACGTTGATGTTGACTTTGTTAAGTTCGTTATGACGTGCAACGGTGGTGATTGCAAACACGATAATTTCCACGCTGAGATATTTCCACCTCGACTCTGTTTTTATAATAAACCACCAACGTTTACATTGTGAATAAAATGGCAAATACAGAGAATGAAATCGATCTGAAAAGCCGTTTTGACATTGTGTAATTGGAAAGTCAGTCTGCAAATATATAAGAGCTTTTTTCAAGGATAAAAACGTCTCATATATGAAATCAGTTTTTGTATTAAAAACCGTTATAAAATAATTGGACAGTGATTAAAATACACAGGCTGCTCGTGTTTAAAACTTTGCCCAAAGATTCTACATTCAAAATGGAACCGGATCTCAGTTTCGATGTTATTCCGCATTTTTTGAATTTTCAAGATTTGACGACCTTGGTTCAAATATACAATGATAACTCCAGAACTAAAGGGTTTTGTACAAATCCTTGAATACCATTAAAAACTATGGTAAATTTCTAATAAGATGTAAACAATTCTAAACGAGTAAACGTTTCTTACATAAGGGTTTTGGAAGAGATAAATTTGAAAAAAACATTTTTTTTTTCTAAATTGAAAAACATACTACTATTCTAAAGTAATATTTCCAAACTTAGAGACCAGCAATTTTCAGAAAAAAACACTCCATTTAATAACCTTTTTAGTGGTACAATTACTTTTTAATTACTTTTTTTATACATGAAGAAATTGATGAAAGAAAAGAAAAAAAACCGTAGGTGAAGGATTGGTAAGGTGGAAAATTACGTTTAATAAATTCTTTTAAAACTGTTCTTAAGTTTTTTATTTATTTACTTTTTTAATTTTCCACCTTACCAATCCGTCAGCCACGGTTTTTTTCCTTTCCTCCGTCAATATCTTCATCTTTCAAAAAAAGAAATTTAAAAATAAATTACACTACTAAAAAGGTTATTAAATGGAGTACATTTTCGGAAATCTGCTGGTCTTTAGATTTGAATATAGTAGTTCACAATCAACTTAGTAAGTTTTTCAACTTTGAAAAAAATTAATTTTCAAAGTTCTCCCCACTAAAACCCATATTTCAAGAACGTTTAAAACTTTAGTACTGATCACCTAATTGGATATTTAACATAGTTTTCAACGGTATCAACGGGTTTGCCCAAAATTGTTTGTTTAGAGCATTGTCGTGAAACCTTACAAAAATCAGAAAAAGAGGAATAACTAGGACTTTTGAAATTCGGTCATAGTTATTTAGGATTTTTTAGTTCCATTTCGATGTAGTATCTACTGGTAATGTTCCAACACGAGTAACCGAACACCCTGAATATTGTCTATTTGTACTGTCATATTCAGTTAATAAATATGATTAATGAGAAAATAAAACAACTAGATTTTTTACGTGATGTTACATGAACTTTGTGCAGTCAAATAAATGGATATTAAAAGTCAGTTGGAATTTCTTTAACTTCGGGCAAAGACGACACTCTTTCTTCCAGATGATGGTAGTAAATTGTCAAAATTGCCATAAGGAAGATTGAGGAGCAAGTGCCATATTGGATTGCCCTAAAATACAACTCTATACATGTACAACTAGACAGGGGACAGCGTTGCAAACTTAAGTGATCAGAAATATTTTATTGTAATTATTGGCTGATTTGATTCATTTTTAAGAATCAAACGGAAGCCTAAGAGAATAGAATTTTTTCGAAGTGTATCCGGCCATTCACAAACTCGTTCCTTATATTAATTGGGACGGTTGGGTTCCCTTTTAGAACGGAGGGAAGTGCTGAGAAAGCTTTGTGTACTTTTGAGTTAAAGGCTCCATTTGGATGAACTCGAGTTCATCTTAATTCGCACCGTGGGATCCCGGGGGGCCCTCGTCCTGAACTTTGCAACCCGCTCACGTCTCGTCTTTCCATGGTAATTTTAAACGGCCCTTTAAACTAAAATACACTCCCGGGAGGTGAATTTCACCAATGTGCAAAACTGAAAAATTGCCGTGAAAACTTGATATATACAAAACAATTCTTCAAATTTTGTTTCACATATCTTATAGGCTTCATTTGAATAATTAGCAGCTTCAAACTGAAGAAATGTTTATACCAGATATGAAAACTTGGCTGATTAATTACATATTGGACATAGTATTAGGAACAAAAAATAATATTCAATTGCCAGAGTTGCCACAATAATTTATTGATTATAAAATTACGGGTTTATATTTATAGTTAATTACACGTTTAACGACTATCCCGTGTTTTAGTTTTTGATTAAAACAATATCCCTTTCATGCATCAAACATTTTTTGTACGTAAAGTGCATTCTATCTTTCAATCTCTGTTCTATCTTTCTCTCTCTCTCTCTCTCTCTCTATCTATCTATCTATATATATATATATATATATATATATATATATATATATATATATAT
>CM077103.1:27802764-27856123 GCA_039619505.1 Cimex hemipterus | reverse complement strand
TCTCTCTCTCTCTCTCTCTCTCTCTCTCTCTCTCTCTCTCTCTCCCTCGCATACACTGTTTTATTTTTTTGTACAAATTTAAAAATGCAGCCCACACCTTCACAAAAAAATGGTAAATAAATCGAACCAGATCACAGTAAAATATATAAAAAATATATTTTAAAAAATTAATAACATGTGATATTTCTCCATATGATCTGCGGTGGTGCCTGTAATTTGATCATTATGATCATTTTGGCCTATCTATCCTGGAAGGTCTATAATCAAGTGCTACATAGAATATGAAAAAGAGATCGGTTCACAACGACCAAATTACAAATAAATAAATGTTAATCATTCAAGTTTATCTTCGAACATTCATTCAACTTCGAAAATAAATAATAAAATTGGGAAAAATATATTGATTTACAATTATTACGGATGTTTTATTTAAAACTGCGTCAAATCTAATCTGAATTGATAGGATTGTAATTAACAACATTTTGTACGCGTTCCTTTTGGACTTTACATAATAAACAACTAGCCTAGTGACTTCAAGATCTTGCGTAAAATAATAGAAACCATCTTTCACGATCCTATACCCGAAGGTTATTTCATTTCTAGCTTGGTCATCGTATATGTATGCACATATTATATCCATTTTCGCCTTGAACGTCAACCGTAAAGCACATCTTAGTATGCGATTAAAGGCGGTTCTTTGAGTTATTTTTTCGAAAGGGCAAACACCATGGAGCATATTTAGAAAGGCAACTGAAATGTTGACTGTAACGACAGCATGTCCCAGTTTCTTAAGGCAGACGTGAAAGTAAACGACCTTGCAAGGACGTGGGCAAAACGGTGCTGCGGGCCTGCATTTGTGGCCCCGCTACCGCTTTTACCACCTACGCTCTCAACGTTTCCTCACTTTGCCTTTTTTGTAATTGCTTGACATCATTGCAAGTAGTTACAAACATTATTTCATTTAGTACGGCTAAATATAAATAAATCCGAAATTCTGAATGAGTGATAAGTCAACTGTTTTGTAACTTACGTATTTTTATTGGGAAATTTTAAACACTTAACCATATGAATTAATTATCTATAACAAAATTACTTATGAGATCGAAATTTGGTGACATTATTAAACTCCCTAAGCTATAAAAATTTAAAAAAATAGATCCCACATCATTACTGCTAAAGAGAAAAACTTGTGGAACAAAACACTATACAACCACCTAATATCAAAATGGCAAAAAAACAAACTTTTATTTACTTTTAAACATGTTTATCAAAATCTTATTTTTAAAAAATATGAGAACAATTAATTACAATATGAAAAATTAAAGAGAAATTTTCCAGCAACGAAAGCTAAAATATGCCACCTTATGAACCTGAAATTTTAACTTGTTTGACAAATCCATTTTGAAAAAGTGACAAATTTGGCAAAATATAAAAACGGCAAGACACAAAATACGTTGCCAGGTGTTTGAACTAAAAAATGGTTAAATTTGAAAAAGCATATTTTCTCAAGCCTTTTAAGTCAAACACAGACCTGTGATAGGTCTCATTTTTTAGAAAATTTTACGCTGAATACGATGACTTTTTTAAATGTTTTCCTACCTTCAGTCATTCATCGGTAAATTAAAAAATTCGGGAACATTTTAATTTTTGCATTTTTTTACGAAAACTTCAAATTGAGCTGTGGAGGGAGACAGGAACCTTCACTTTTCTCGATTTCTCAACCGTTTTCGAGTTATTCAGGGTGGTGTGAAAAAAAGTGCTTTTTTACGCGCAAAAAGAAAAAAAACACAGGAAACCGTCTTTGGTGCAGTACCTACGGCAATCGATAAAGACTTTTAATAAACTTTCAATTGGTCATCTTCCAACTTTCCCGATTTCTCAACCGTTTCCGAGATATTCGGGTTTTGGGGGCAAAAAACTCCTTTTTTACGCGCAAAAATTTTAAAAAAAGCGAAAATCGTCTTTGGTGCAATACATATAGCAATCGATAGGAACTTTTAATAAGCTTTCAATTGGTCATCTCCCAATTTTCCCGATTTCTCAACCGTTTTCGAGTTATTTCCGATTTTTAGGGGAAAACGATGGTTTTTTACGTGATCATGGAATAAAGTCACTCTGTCTCCCAATTTGAAGAAGAAATTTTGAACTGTCATGTTTTCGCAAATTTTACGTTCTACAACCTTTGCTCCGAGGATTTTTTTTTTTTTCAAAAAGTGAACATGGAAGCGACAATTCATTCCGCATGCCAAAAGGTCAAAATAAGGAAAAGTAAGAATCGCCGTTCAACATGTTCAATTTTCTGAAAAAGTCCCCTGAGCAAACGTTGATGGGCACAAAATTTGGCAAAACGAAGTTCAGAATTTATCAATTCTTGAAAAATCTGGAGAGAGTGGAGAGAGAGTTTTTTCCATGATCACGTAAAAAATCACGTTCAAAATAACTCGAAAACGGTACCAATTGAAAGGGTATTATTATTTCCTATCGACAGCTATAGGTACTGCGCTAAAGACGATTTTTTGGCTCTCTTTTTAATTTTTTTTTTTAAATTTATTTATTTGAAGAAAATAGTTTTTTAAATCAGTTCTAACTGTGACTTAAAACTCAAAAAATGCATTCCCAAAGTTGGCCATTTTTTCATTTTCAAAACCAGGTGGTTTGTTTCATTTTGATGGTCAGTGTATATTACAAAATTATAAACTTGTTTTAGCCAAATTTTATTTTTCAAGAAAACTATAAGAACAATTTAGTACAAAAATATGACAGTTTATAGATGAGTTCAGGATTGTTAGTCTATCAAAACACTAAACCCTAAAAATTCTGTTGAACTTCACCCACAAAAGAATAATATATACCTATCTGAGCATTAATAATACAAGCCACTGACATGCCACAAAATGCAATAAAAGGAATTAACGAATTGACAAATATTTTAAATTTTAAACTTAAAAATGCTTTAGCCAATTATTATTTTTCAAAAACATGAGAACAATTAGCTACCTCAAAATTACAATTGTGTACAGTTAGGATCAGAATTTGCTTCAACTAAAAACCCTAAACCCTAAAAAATTCTAACCAGAATAACTTCATACACAAAATTAAAATAATTAATTACCTGAACATTACTAATGCAAAGAAAAACTGTTTTAACAGAATTCTATAGAGCATATTGCCTTTATAAATCTGAAATTTAAATTTGCCTGGCAAAACCATTCAAAAAAAAAATTAAGCAATAAACATAAAAACATTCATATGCTGGAAGTTCCAAGGTCTAATTTAAATGGTAAAGGGAAAATGGAAAACCCAATAAAAATATATATGAGACACCAATTTTATTTTTACTTTTAAACTTGGAAACTTGCTAACCAATTTTTTTTTTAACAAAAAAATACTTAGCTCTCACAAAATCAAAACTCTTTATAGATGGGATCATAATTTAACAAGTAAAAATCTTTTAAAAACCTTAAAAATCTAATGCCTAGAGTTTTACCTACAAAAGAAAATTAAAACCCCGAGCACATTTAAACTTATTATGCACATTAAGTAACATTATTTTATTATAAAACTGAAGTCTTCTTTACCTTTAGAAGAGAAATATATTATTTATTGAAGTACATCGCACATAAATGGAAGAAAAAAGCGTCCATCACTTTTGATAATTCTTGAAGCAACTGAAGCGCTATTGTCACAAGAATGCATTAAACTTAACCCAAAAAAGGCTTGGCTAAATTCACCCTTTGGGACAAAATCTTGTACACCTTTCACACCCTAGAAAAAGATGAAGATTAAAGGGAAAACCTAATGGAATTGCTAATTGACCATATAAAATGCAAAATTTAGTAAAACAACTAATTTATTTGTATGAATTTATAAATATTCTTCTGAATGCTCTGCTAAGATGTTTTTCTCTCTGACGGCCATTTGACTGCAAAGCGTAATTATGATTTGTTTCTTTATGGAGTCTAAGGACAGTCACTTGATGCCTTATGTCATTCTTACTAAAAATTATTTGAACAAAAACTACGATTTATTTTAGTTATTTGATTTTTTTAAAGAAATTTTTTCCAGTTAATATTATTAATCGGATGTACTCAATGAAACTCAATTTAAAAATTAATAAGTAGCATGCATTGTTGTGTCAAATAGCCTAAAGAAAATCTTTCTATGTCAATGTAAGCTGAATCGAATGGTTTCATTGCCTACAAAAAAACCCTCTGGTGAGTACCTTGTGTATTTGACTCTAATGAAGCTTGATATGGCATTATTCAAGGCAGAAAGTCTACCAGACCATGATTCATCTTCAATTTTTTGGACAATGCGATCACTTATTTCACTTCGGACGCAGTGCAAATATTATGTGCGGCCGGGGCCACGCTTGTACCAAGCTAAAATTCAATAAACATGCATGAATTGCGAGGGCACAGTAAAGAAAATATTTTATAATTTAAGTGTACTCTTCAAGATTTTTTCTTGGTGTTATGTGATTTGAACACCTTGCCCTCCTATTGATGTAGAAATGTTTATTAATGGTATTAAAATAATGGAAAATCACACGAACTTTCTGCGTAGAAAAGTCAATTTAATACATGCAATTTTACAGATGAAAAATAATTGTCACAGGCAGGATTCAAACATTGATCGCCCATGCCACAAACTTCTTCTTTTGATTCAATGTTTATTCTAATTTATTTTGAATCAATTAGAAGCACATTCGATTAAATAATACATTAGTGGGACTGCAAAAGATTCAAAGGTTTGATTCAAGGTTAATTTACCAAATTTTTTATTTTTGTCATCATTTTAATTTTTATTATATTTATTCAATTTACATTTGGAAAAAGATTTTTAGCCAATTCGTCAATTATAAATTTAATTTTATACTCGTTTATTAAATACATAATTATTCAAAAATCGTGGCACCAAACCGCATCTCACGATTTCTGAATTATCGATTAACGGTCACTAATCTCTACGCATAAAATCGTAATACTATTTATTTTTATTTTAACGAATTCAGCTATTCAAATTCATTTAATTTCAAGATTTCAACAATAACGATTTTTTATCTGAACCGTCCACGACCATTAATAATCGAATCATATGGCGTATAATATTCCATTATATTTTGTAATATAAATAGAGAAATTAAATATCAAACCTGTCCATAAATTGAATTTGTTCTCACTGGGTGATCTCCCTGAGTAAATGCAAGTAAGTGTGTTTTTCAGGGTCGACACATGAGGTTTTGAAGCATTGAGCTTTGATCTCTTATACCGAAGAAATAAACAATTCAGAGGATTAAGGTTTTTAAATTTTTTTTTCTAAAAGAAATAACAAACACTGTTTAATTAAACTTTAATAAAATTTAATCTATAAAAAAATAATTCTATTGAACAATTGATATAATTTTTTACATTTATAACATTTTTAGCAGAAACGTTTGTTTCATTACGGCACGATTCAGTAGTCGACTATGTCTAATACGGCTTGAAGGCATCTCCATTTGTCGGGAATGTAAAACGGTTCGAAAATATGCGGAAACGGGGTGTCAAATCCTGCCACCCGGCCTACAGGAGCTTCGAGATAAAGGAAGCAAGCGTTCTGCAAAAAGTAATCAGTGTTGGAGAAAACTGAATTTTGAGAAATTCTTATAGTGAAATACCTGAATTGAGGCGGCAAGCTCGGCACCAAAACCACCGGTGTAAGGCGCTTCATGTGCAATTATTGTCCTTCCAGTTTTCTTAGCAGACTTTAGATATATACATAAAAAAAATCATTAACTGAATATAGCTGGAATTTAATAAATAAATAATATTTGACAAAAAAAACTTACATTAAAAACTGTTTCCCTGTCCCAAGGTACAATTGAATATAAATCTATCACTTCGCAAGATATATTATGTTTCTCTTTAGCCATCATCGCTACTTCACACAATACATGAACTTGCGTACCCCAGCCAATTAATGTAACCTGATCACCTTAAAGCAAATAAAGTACATTATTTTTTTTAAATTAAACAAACAAAATTGAAAAAATATAAGGTCAAATTTAAATGTCTCATATTTTTTCTAGCTCTAACAATCTCGTTAAAATATTAAATATCACAAAATGTATTATTTGCAAATTCTCATTGTAACTGCAATGCAATGATATTGCAATTCTTGCATGGTGTCTTGTAAAATTGGCAATTTTTAAATTACAATTCAACTCACCAGGTATAACGATTTCAGCTTTTCCAATAGGTAATTTATATTTGGCTACCGGTACTTCTTCTACAGCTCCTCTATATAGAACTTTTGGTTCTAGAAACAGGCAAGGGTCATCGTCTTCAATGCAAGATATGAGAAGGCCTTTTGCTTTTACCGATCCTCGAGGAATAACCACCTAGAAATAAATTAAATCACACACAAGATATATATTTCGAAACAAATAATTATTTCAAACCTTTAATCCAGGGGTGTGGGCAAAATAAGCCTCAGGGCTTTGTGAGTGATAGAGACCTCCGTGTCCAACAGCACTGCACGGTGCCCTTATGGTCAGCTTGCCGCAGGAAAATTCACCACCGCTCCTATATCTGAACTTAGCTGCTTCATTAACGATCTAAAACACATATTATTTTAGTTATAAAATTTAGTTACAGATTTTAAATATTATTACCTGGTCAAAAGCGGGGAAAATGTAGTCTGCGAACTGTATTTCAGCAATAGCTGTCGAACCAACTGCTGCGAGTCCTATGGCAAAACCGGCGATCCCTTGTTCGCACAGTGGTGTGTTAAACACGCGATCTTTGCCATATTTCTCCTGAAGGCCAACCGAACACCTGAATACACCGCCGAATGCGACATCTTCACCAAAAATTACTGGAACAGTTTAGAAAGATGCTGCAATATTATTGGGTTGTCCAGAAAATAATGCAGGATTTTAAGTTTTCATTTAAAAAAATCTATATAAAATATTCTGTTTACGTTTACAGGATTACTCATTTGTATGAATGTCAACACTTATTAATCCTCTTCCAAATGATATTGTTTGTTTACCTCTGTAGCATTCCGCTACTTGGAAATAATTCAGTCATCCTTATAATGTCAAAGCGAGAATTTCGTACGATTTTCTTTTACGAGTTTAAACTCGGCCGAAGCGGAGCCCAAACGGCTAGAAACATTAACCAAGTCTGGGGCGAGGGTTGTGTTAATGAGTGCACTGTGCAAAGGTGGTTTAAAAAATTTCGGGAGGGAGATTTCAGCCTTGAAGATGAAGAAGGTCGTGGAAGGCCTTCCTCTCTTAATGATGATGTTCTGCGATCAGTGGTGGAAGAAAACCCCAAAACAACTGTTCGAGAACTTGCAGAGCAACTCAAAGTCAGTAAAACGACCGTCGCTGACCACCTCAAGGCGATTGGAAAAGTGGAAAAGTTTGTTGCATGACAACGCTCGACCACATGTGTCACGTGTAACGTCACAAAAATTATTGGAGCTTGGCTATGAAACTTTGCCTCACCCACCCTACTCTCCGGACCTCTCGCCTACTGACTACCATTTTTTTAGACACCTGGACCACTACTTACAACACATAATATTCAAAAATCAAACGGAACTGGAAAATGCATTTATTGACTTTATCAATTCTAAAAATTCTGAATTCTACTCAGACGGAATTAATAAGTTACCAACACGTTGGGAGAAATGTATTGAGAGTATGGGAAATTATTTTGATTAAAGAACATTGCTTTAAAGTAACTAGTTTCTTTTTTTTTGTTTAATACCAAAATCCTGCATTATTTTCCGGACAACCCGATAGTTGATGGTGGTGGTGAGGGACATCATGCTGTTTTGTAGGTAAATAAAACCTAAATTACTAAATTTTTCTTATTGATTAAATTGGAAACTAAAAACAATTACTAAATCCAAATTCTTCTTAAATATGAAGAAATTCATTTTTCAACATTACGTCCCGACCTTTCGTATAAAAACTGGTATTTGTGTTAACAAAACAAGTAGTTTAATTAAGATTTGCTTTCTATGGTTTATCACAATGCTTTCAATTAAATCAAGGAATAAAGCGTTTAATAATATAAAATCTTCTCGAAGAATTACAGCTAATTTTGGATTTATCTAGAAAGATATATCTTGTTTAAAAAGCCACTAGCAATGGACCATAGGGTCATTAATATTCAAGAGATATCTCCTCAACAACAGATCTGCTCCAGAAAACAACTGAAAAAAACATTCTGCTGAGTTTTATTTTCACTTCACTTGAGAACTTTACTTTTTCATTATCCTTAATTGCTGCTATTGCTTGTATGTTTACATATGTCTGCATTAACTAAAATTGTGGCTCAAAAAAAAGTTTTTAAAAAAAATTTAACGTTACACCTTCCTAAGGCCCTACCTGATTTAAGTCCCCACGTAAAGAACGGAGGGGGGATTTTTTTAACGATTATTTTACATTATAACGGTCCACAACATGACTGTTAATTAAATTGACCTTTAAAAACAATTTGAAAAATCCTTGAGTCTTTGAGATATACAAAAATAAATCTTCTTACATTTCACAACTGCACCTCTACATAAAAACCTTTGATCAAATTTCAATCAATTTGTTTTCAGTGGTATTGAATAAATTAATTAATTAAATAATTAGTAAATTTAAGATTTTCTGTGAATATGCAGAAATTAATCTTTTTGTGTAGTTCACCTGCAATTCCGTATAATAAATCTCCTGACCTTTGTGTTTAAAAATAAATAAATAAATTTAAAAGAATTAAAAAAACCTATTAAAATCAGCCTTAATTTGTTTACTACAGAACTATTGTTGATTCAATTTAGAAATAAATTGAAAAGCTTCAGTGAAATGCAGAGAAATTAATCTTATTGTGTTGCATTGTTGCACTTCTGCATAAAAACTGTATTTCGACTACAAAAATACTTTTTGAAGTTAATTAGAATTAATTTGATCACTACAGTAGTAATGACTAAATCGACTTTGAAACACAAGTTGAGTCATAGAAAAATTAATCTTAAGTTACATGAACTTAACTTCCTTTAAACGACATCCTTTTATGAAATTTTGTATCATTTGTTTTTTAGTCCTATTGATTAAATTAAAACTCCTTCATAAAACGCTGACATTTGAGTTAAAAAAAAGCCTCAATTGATTAAATGTTGCCTTCATTTGTGTAACACATTGATTTAAATTCAACATGAAAACCAGTAACATTTTGTGAGAAGGATATCATCTGACATTATTCATTTTTTTAAACCTTTTTCAACGGCTACAGCCAGGAATTTGGGTGAGTATGACAGTGATAGGGTCATAAAAACTGTGATGTCGCCAGGAGACTGAATGTAAAGCACTTTACAGTAAGAAGAGCTTTTGGCCTTCAGAGAAACAGAGCTTCACACTAGGGTCAGTCTAGGCATTTCTTTAGACCTCACACTATACTGGTTGTCATGCGAGGAAGATCTCTACTTCACAGAAGCACTTGCAAGACATAATCAAAGAATTTGTAGTGGCCTTTTGCCCGCCTTTCGTGAAAGATGGTGCCAGGCCCCATAAAGCTCTTATTGCAGATGGCTGAATGAAGTTGAAATTGAATGCTTAATATGTCAGCTTAAAATCCTGATTTCAATCGAACACATATGATACCGAATTAAGTGAAGGATACGATGGCTAAACCCAGGTCCTAACCCGTAGAATAATTGGAAACCGCAATTCTTAATGAACAGGAAAGAAATTCTCAGGATTTTATCAGAAATATTTTCCAAGAAGTGCAAAAGCATTTAATGGACATGATTCATGCCAGAGGTGAAAATATTAGGTATTAAAGTGTTTTTTTTTGTTTTTTTTTTCAAGTTTTTTCTTTCCTCTTTTTTTTACATAAATAAACGTTTTCTTTTTAAAGTCTTATTTTTACAAACAAACCTATTTTTGGTAATATGAATGAACCTAAATATATTAAAATTTAAGGTGGTGTGTTAATTTTGTTCATCAGCGTATTTTTTATGTGTTTACCTTCTTTTTGTCTTGTCATATTACTCTTCTAAGCCTGGGTTTATAATAAATAAATACAAAAAAAAATGAATGTCTTTAAAAACATTTTTTACACCAAAAATCTTCTATGACATATAGAAAAATTAATCTTCTTGCGTTACAAACCTGCACCAATGCATAAAAAGCTCTTTGTCTGAAATTTTTGCTTTAAATTGTTTGCAGTGTCAATTAAATTGAGGAATAAAAACAATTATTAAATCTAAAATCAACCATAAATTTCAAAGATTTATTCTAGATCTATTTATAAAGAAAGATCATTCTGAAGAAAACAATGAACTTTAGACTGCAAAAAGTTCATGTAATATTTTTTTTTTTTTAATTTAGATTAGCTTGCAATTTTTACGGATTAACCAGTAAAATTATTAACAAACAAGATATATCACATCTGCATGAAAACCTATATAAAAATCATGCAGAAAATTTTAATTTTAGTAAAAGGAGCATTTTTCAATTAAAAATTTCATTGACTGCAGTACATTTTGTTAAGATGTGATGGGGAAAAAATTTTTTCACTTTACTTACATGCTGTTGGGTCTTCTTTCATGCAGGTGTCCATCGCATCCGTGATGGCCTGGTACATGGTCAGCTTGGTCGTCTCTCCTGGAAAAATCCACAAAAAAAAAAACCCTCATGAGACAACAAATCGACAGAAATTCGAAAAATTACACGGATACATATGGAAAAAACAGCAAAAAAACACGTATATTTTCACCTTCTACGGGTTTCGAGTTGTCCGCTTGATAATTGAAGTGGGCCGCGCATCTTTTCCCTTGTTTTTCTCCTTTGAGAAAACGCCACTTGGCCAAGTTGTTGAGGAAAAGCCCTCGAAAAGTTCTGATATGCATTTTAAGGCAAGTGATAACAAGTGGCATGTGATAGTTAGCTGACTTTTGGAGAGGGATTTGACCTTACAGAAAGTCAGCTTTTAAAATACATAATCGAGTAATAACATCGATAGCCACCATGAAATAATAAACCTAATAAAAAGCAATTTATCGTTTTAAATTAATTTGAAAACTATTTTTACACTAACTAAACACTGAATGGACTGAGTCTGAATAAAAACGTTGTTTAAAAAACTCAAAATTAAAGAAATAATATAATGTAAAATAATAAAATGAATCGATATAATCAACATCGATTATAGACGGCTAACAATCGATTCTTACTAAAAAAAATTCATTTATGCCGATGTGGAGTTACTCGTTTTAAGGTCTTTCATTCTTTTTTTTCCCCTTCGGAAAAGATGGATTCCTGCCTTCTACTTAAATTAAGTAAAGGCTTATTTCTTCAAGAATAATCCAAAACAATAACAAAAGCATATTTTCTCTGTGTTTTTTTTAAATATTTATTATATTCATTAAAAAGAACCTGATTACTATTAAACGTATTAAAACATAATCTAATTACATAACTCCAATAACGTTCTTATGCTGTAAGAGTTTAGATAGTAGGTCGTGAGATGCGGTCTGATGTGACGTAGATTTTAGAAAAACATTTTATCGTGCCAACGTTTCGATCTTTATCGAGATCGTCTTCAGAGCTCAAAATGTTTGTTTTCCATGTTATTTAATGTGTTTCAATTTATGCATTTTTTTCATCTTCAAGAGTGTGAATATCATCAAAAATATATGAAGCTTTAACTTACTTTTATTAATTAATATATGTTTAGGGGTTATAATTGACCATATTATATCAATTAACCTTTTTAAAAGCTAGTGTCACGAACCCAGGGTCGAAGCCGATGGTCGTGGGTTCGAATCGCGATCGTGACACTAGCTTTTTCATCTCAACCGAGGGTAAAAAGATCTTAACCTCTTAGATAAAAAGAAAAATTAATTGATATGAGTTATAAATTTGACACAAAGACACTCGTTCTTTAAAAAAGATTTAATTATTATATCCTATTAAAGTTTACAATTAATTTTACATAAAAGTGAATAACTTGTAAAATAAAAATTAGGACGAGGTCGTCATTAAGATGCGGTTTAACTCCGTTTCTGAGTCTGAGTCTATCTTGAAAATGGTGGGAGAGTTGTGTAGGAGACTCTGTAGAGTTGCTGAGTCTGCAGGATCTGTTATGATGACAGAAGCAGCCGTTGCGGATGTAACTCCTCAACCCCTAGTCTCGGAATTTCCCTCGAAATTCTTGGTTTTGTCGGATTTCATCCTCGATCCGTGGCCCGGAGAAGTCTCATGTTCTTGAATCGTGTCCAAGCCTGCATTCCAACTCTGCATATCTTTTGAACAGAGGCGCGACGAAACGACCACCGAGAATCTGTCCCTCAGGGCTTCACAACGCACTCACTTTATGCTTTGTTCCGCAATTTCTGAGATCTCATTCAAGAATTCAAAAGTTCAGTTGTTTAAAAACATTATCGCTGTTGATCAACATATGAAAACCAAATATTGTATTCGCAATATTTCAGGATAAAAATGAACTTTTATTTCCTGTAAACCTTTTTGATGGAGTGGTAAAAAATTTCGATCTAATGATCCTGGTTGATAATTTCAATTAAAGTATTTTTCTATTGTTAATTAGTAATAATAACAAGAAGAAAGGAGTAGTAACATTAAAAGATATAAGGCACGATAGTAAAATTCCTGATCAGACAATTTCCAGATTCTGGAAACTATTTAAAAGTCAGTTTCTTTTGGTCAACGTTGGTTTGCCACTTAACCAATTATTACCGTGACAGATTTACCTCATACGAACCAAAATTAACCTAATTTAATTATTTTGGTACGGCAATCCTGCGACCAATCGCCATCTCCCGAAGATTGGTCAATGTTGTTGACAGACCAGAATGCATCAGTTCAATCATGGTCATCGATCATTTTTATGCATGTTATTTTACTCTATTCTTGCTGAACAGGCAAAAGCATTATTTCCTAATATTGTTCAGACTTTTTTAGCACTGTGATGTCATCTCGAGTTTATACCCGGATTTGGATCATCCAGGCTTTCGGATCAGGAGGCTGGTTGGATTAGAACAAAAGTTAGCCCGTCAATAATGTGTATCGATGTGGTTTTCGATATATCTTCAATTTTGAACCTCATTCTCAAGTTTAGCTTAAATTGTATTTAAAATTGGTCAAACTACAGCAGTCTAACTAAAATACTGCGTTTTAGTGTAGAATAAATTACCGGAAAGTGTTTTTTTCATTAAAAAAATCCGTACAGACGGACGTTTAATGTTAACATTAGCAATGGTAGTCCGACTCTTTTGCTTCGAATTCGCCAAATCGATACATTAGAACATGCGCGTTATATGATTTTGACATTACTCGCCGACGAGGAGTTCCGCTGAGACTTGGCCGGAGGAGAATTTTGACGATGGGTTCTTCGGGAGGCGATCACCCATTTGAATTATGATGCTTGGGAGAAAGCAGAGTTTGAAGGGTGACCAGATTTTGGCTGACTACGGCCCGGAGGAATCTCTCAACGAAAGCGCCGACATAGAATGGGTCAACAAGGTGCGGCTTGTATCAATAAAACTTTCTGGGATTTATTTTTAGGCAGGGGTGAGATTTCGGTGGGCGACCTCCGATAGCCGTTCACCAGTGCAATCGAAACAGATTATTTTGAATCCACTCACTACATTAATTTTATAAAAACAACAGCGTTTATTTATCTATTATTTAATTAAATTTAAATTACACAAAATAAAAAATTTAATTTTCAAAACTTAAAAAAATAACAATATATCTATGATTTAATGTTCACATAGTCGTTTCAAGTTAAAATATTTTTGTGAAACTATTGTGAAGTATGCCTGGTTAAAATGACAATCTTCTGTCTTCCTGATCTGCCTTGTCACATTGCTGGTTTTTAAAGATTTTTTAAATTTATTTTTTAAAATATTTATTTCATGTCAATTGTTTGTTGACATTGTTCTTTAGTGGTTGACCTGTGTTATTTTTTCAGTTGTGTCTCTTAATATTTTTTACTTAAACATCCAACGTTTTATTGTTTTGGCAGATTTAAACACCAAAAATTTTTATTTTTTTTAAATTATATTTTGGCCTTAGCTGTTCATCCAGAGAGCCTGGATTTATATGAAATAAAAAACAAAAAATTAAATAAAAACACCCTCAAATATGCCATGTAATTTGTACTAAAAATACACAGGATGAATGTCAGACAAATCACCTGACAAATAATTAATTTTTTTTTTAAATTTAGACATATTTTTTCTCTTTGGTCTAATATATATTTATTTTGAAAGGAAATAGGACAAAAAAATCTGTCAAATAAAAATCATATAATTTAAAATATTACACCAAATAAATAATTAAGTTTAATTAAGTTCATGATCTGTATTAAAATTGACGATGATAATTTTATGAAGTGTCGAGGAGCTGATATAAGTGAAATATTTTAGAAAAATACTTTTATTTATTTTTATTTTTTGTCAACATTTTGACTTTTACCCTGACGATTGTCAGTGCCTGGGGTGAATTGCATTGATTAGAAAAAATAAACATAGAATACAGATGTGAAAAATAGAAATTTTGAGCCAAATATTTCATACTTATATAAAAGTGTGGTGCTATTCTTGTGGTGTCATTTTTCTATTCTGCTACAGTAATTCGTGATTCAATTTCACTCAAAACAATTACGACACCTCGAGAATACCATCACGCTTTAAATGAATATGAAATAATTGGCCCAAAATTTATATTATTTACGTCTGTATTCTATGATTAGTTTTCCAGTCGACATGTTTTGAAATTCACCCAGGTCCTGAAGGTGTCCTGAATAAAGGACAAAACATACAAAAAAAAAAAAAAAAAAAAAAAGATTAAGATTAAATAAATAAAGACATAAAAATAAAAAATGTGTTTTTCTAAAATATTTCATTCGTGACCACGCTAAATTTAGATAAATTATTATACAACTGGTCATTAAATAACACACATCGACATTTTCAAAGTAAATTTCTGTAAAACCACAGCGTTCAGTTAAAAAAAAAAAATTGTACCTAATTGTTGTAAGAGTAATACTTAATAATTTCAGCATCTACAGAGTTAGTAAGTTAGATGTTGGGTTCGAATGCAGGGCTGCAGGATTCGAACCCAGGAACTTTGGACCTTACAGTGATGAGCGCCGTGACAAAGACTAAACCTTGCGGCCACTGACGCCCCCTTGTTTATTGTTTATGTTTAAAATTTTATTAATGTTCCTCAATTCAGTCATTCTGGCACATTTTTTCAAGGATGCTTAATTTTTTCTTCTTTTTTTTTTTTCGCTACTGGGACTAATATTTCTTTTGTTTTGAAAATAAAAATTTAGCATATTTTTGAAGTTTTTACTTTTTGAATTTTTTTAGATTTATTGAAGTGAAAATATGAAATAGGACTGACATTAACTATTTGTACTACAAAACTCTGTGACATTCCACAACTGTCTAATTTAGAAAAATTAATTTTTGAGAAAAGGCAAAAAAAAGGGCATCGTTTTGGAACTGGGATGGGGGCTCAAATAAGATGCGGATTATTTAAAAAAAATTCTGTAGTGTTGGTTTGTTTATGCCTTTATATTTGGAAAGTTAACCAAAATCTGAATCAAATTTTAAGCCCATTCTTAATTATCTAATTTATTTTAATTTTTTTTAAATAATCAAAAATATTGAAATTTAGAATATTCTTCAAATATTACATATAATATGAGCATTATTTTTTTTAAATATGCAGAAGTATGCAAAAATATGGAGAATAACATTTGAATAACTAAACCAAGGAGGCATGGCCGTAAGTGTTACCCAACGGAATATTCAATTGCATAAGAAGTTCCTGGTTCAAGGTCTATCGATTTGAATGGTTTTGGAGAGTTAGCTTAAAAAAAAAAAAATTCAATTCCAAAAACTCATATATGATGAATATATTATTGTAGACAGCCAGAATAAACAAAATTTGTTATTATGGTTCCAGATTTGAGTGCTTGATACCTAAACAATTTAATTTTTCCCATCCAAGGCTTGTGACATTCCAAGTTTACAATACAGGTTAAACTTTATCAATTTGAATAATAAAACTTTAATAAATTTTTGCCTTTATGGCAATGAACCTGAAATTTCATTGTTTCCGATCATTTTTGTCTGCATATCCTCACTGGGTTGGTTGTAAGATGCTTATCGCCGTCTTCAGTGTGTTTATTAAATCAAACCAACATGGAAAAGCAGACAAAATGATCAGTAACAATCAAATTTTAAAACTTTGAAATTTTTTTTCCAGCGATGGGTACGACGGATGATGAGATCGTGTGCTCTTGTGAGCCTTGTCTCGGTCAGTTTGAACACGCCAAAAACCTTCGAGTGTCTCCCACCACTCCAATACATCACATTTTGCTCAGACCTAGTAATCACTTTTCTCTTCACGACGGAGATGATTGCCAAAATGCACATAAGAGGCATTTTAAAGGTAATGTGTCCTCTATTGAAATTTGTCTGTTCGTTAAACATTGTTGTACTTTATAGGGAGAAGTGCCTTACCTAAAAGACCACTGGTGCCAATTTGACGCAAGCATGGTTTTCTTCCTCTGGGTCTCTGTCATCCTGCAAATGTTCGAGCTGCTTGGTATCGTGCCGACATTTAGCTACCTGTCAATCTTGAGGGCACCTCGACCACTTATAATGATAAGATTCATCAGAGTCTTTCTCAAGTTTTCTATGCCTAAATCTAGAATAAATCAGATTTTCAAGTAAAAAAGAAGTTTTTCAAGTGATACTAGATGAAATATGATTTCAATTAATTAAAACATTTCTTTACAGACGTTCGAGCCAGCAGATTTACAATGTTACATTATTTTTTTTATTTTTTATGTCACTTTACGGTCTTCTTGGAGTCCAATTTTTCGGCGAGTTGAAAAATCATTGTGTTCTTAACACCACTCATCCTGAGTATGCATTTTTTCTCTTTCATTGTTGTGCTTAGATTTAAAACTTTTATTTTGCCTTTGCAGTAGGATAAGTATAAACAGTTTGGCCATCCCCGATACATTTTGCTCAACAGACCCTGATTCAGGGTACCAATGTCCAGCAGGCATGAAATGTATGAAACTTGAACTAGATAAATATACCATGGGGTTCAACGGTTTCGACGAATTTGGTACTAAATAACAAAACAGCTCATAAAATCTGTATTCTTAAAGTTTTTTTTTTTTTTTTTTAATTTGCAGCAACGAGCATATTTACGGTATATCAGGCGGCGTCACAAGAAGGATGGGTGTTCATCATGTACAGGGCGATAGATAGTCTGCCTGGTTGGAGAGCTGTGTTCTACTTCAGCACCATGATTTTCTTTCTAGCCTGGCTTGTGAAGAACGTTTTCATTGCTGTGATAACAGAAACGTTCAATGAGATAAGAGTGCAATTTCAGCAAATGTGGGGCATTCGTGGGCATATGACAAATAAATCTGCATCTCAGGTGCTTACATATATATATTTTTTTTAAAGAACTAGTGTAATGTTTTGATCTATAATAATGTAAATAAGCAAATAAAACTAAAATGGTTTTCAATTATGACCATTAATGAAATTTTATTGGATTTTATTACAGATTTTGACGGGAGATGATATGGGGTGGAAATTAGTTACTCTCGATGAGAATAAATACAGTGGCCTCGCTCCACCAATTTGCCAGACGATTCTAAGAAGTGCATCATTCCGACTGTTGATGATGGGAATTATCCTCGCAAATGGAATTGTCACGGCGACAATGCATTTCAAACATGACGGAAGGCCTAGGCATACGTTTTATGAAAACTACTATTGGGCAGAAGTAAGCCCTTTTAACACATTATATATGTTATAAAGATCAAAATTAACTTTCGTTTGAATTGATTTTTTTTGTTAAGTAGCTTGAATAGTTTGAAAATTAAAATAATTTTGTTTCATAAAATATGTTTAAAAAAATTTAACTCCCTAGTATTAAACATATTATAATTTATTATTTATTATTAATTTATGATTTAATTATTTTTGTTTTAGGTTGCTTTCACAATAGTTTTAAACCTAGAAGCCATTTTTAAAATATGGTGCCTTGGCTTCCGTGGATACTTCAACCAGTCTTACCATAAGTTTGAACTCCTCCTGAGCATTGGGACGACCCTACACATAATTCCGTCCCTTTATTTGTCTCCATTGACCTACTTTCAGGTAATTTTAATTTATATACATTTTAAATGTGCATTTATTGGTAATTACTAATGAACTGTTACAGGTCCTAAGGATTTTGAGACTTGTAAAAGCTTCCCCGATGCTGGAGGATTTTGTCTACAAGATCTTCGGGCCTGGGAAAAAACTCGGGAGCCTTATAATATTCACCATGTGCCTTTTGATAATTTCTTCCAGCATTTCCATGCAGTTGTTCTGCTTTCTAGCCGACTTTACAAAATTTGAAAACTTTCCGGAGGCATTCATGTCTATGTTTCAAATCTTGACACAAGAAGCCTGGGTAGAAGTTATGGACGAGACAATGCTAAGGACAAACCAAACCTTAGCGCCTCTTGTTGCCATTTATTTCATACTTTATCATCTTTTTGTCACATTGGTATGCATAAAAATTACACCTGAAGTTAAATTGTTTTTAAAAAATATCCTCTATTATAGATTGTGCTCAGCTTGTTCGTAGCAGTCATCTTAGATAATCTTGAACTGGATGAAGAGTTGAAAAAGTTAAAGCAATTAAAATTCAGAGAACAGAGTGCTGAAATCAAAGAAACTCTACCGTTCAGGCTTAGAGTATTTGAGAAATTTCCTGACAGCCCTCAGATGACAGTCTTACACAAAGTCTCCTCAGACTTTATCCTACCGAAGGTACTTGCGTTTCATTAAGTTCTAGTATGAAATTGAGAACAATAAATTTTTTTAGGTCAGAGAGAGCTTCATGCGACAGTTTGTGGTCGAAGTGGAAGAGGATGAAAATGACAGCTTGAAAAAACTCTGTGAGCCGTACAACTCGAAGATAGTCTACAGGAAGCAAAGATCAGTGAAACTCCTAAGTCAGCTCATAAAAGTTCGATATGTCAGCACAGAACTTAAAAAGGCCGCCGTCACAAATATCATCAAGTATTTAATGAATAAACTTAACAATGAAACATTTAAACCTAAAATGTTTACTTTTTTAGCGATTCAAACAACCAGAGGCTCATGCTAGGAGATTCAGCAGTGATTCCAGTACCAGGGAAAGGAGCTCTGCATTCTCAAGGCACGATCAATTCAGCGAAACAGCTTCGCCTGGACCAAAAAAAGTTAGAATTATTACAATTACTGTAGTATTAGTTTCCACAAAACCCGTTATTTTATAGTTGTTTGAATCGCTCTATTCGCCGAAGTGTGAGAAGTGGATCCATCAAGCTGAAACAGACCTATGAACACCTCATGGAGAACGGAGACATTGGCGCAATGAACCGAATGAGCTCCTCACGCAACCGACCCCACGACCTCGATATTAAACTCCTTCAGGCTAAACGTCAACAAGCAGAAATGAGAAGGTATTTGAATAAGATGGTTGCATTTCGAGATAAAAAAAAAAAAAAAATGTTTTGCAGAAACCAAAGGGAGGAAGATCTTAGAGAGAACCATCCGCTCTTTGACACACCGCTCTTCATAGTCCCGAGGGAATCTAAGTTTAGGAAGGCTTGCCAAATGATAGTCTACGCAAGGTACGATGCCAGGCTTAGAGATCCACTTACTGGGAAGGAGAGGAAGGTCAAATATAAAAGATTACAGTAAGTTTAAGTAACATTTTGAGACACAACATTTTATAATGAATGAAGAATAAATTGAATTTTTTTTTAAAGCAATTTTCTCAGCCTTGTCACTTATTTGGACTGGGTTATGATAAACGTCACCACATTATCATGCATCTCGATGATGTTTGAGACTCCTACGTACCGGGTCATGTCCACATCTGTACTTCAGATTGCAGAATATGTTTTTGTAATTATGATGAGCTTGGAGCTCACGTTGAAAATTCTTGCGGACGGAATATTTTTTACTCCGAAGGCTTACATGAAAGATGTAGCTTCAATACTCGATGTGTTCATATTTGTCGTAAGTATTGCAATATCTGAATGTCAGCCTTAAATGCAATTTTTTTTTTTTTTTTTTTTTTTTTTTTTTCAGACAAGTCTGATATTTTTGTGTTGGATGCCAAAAAACGTCCCCCCAAATTCTGGAGCGCAGTTGCTTATGATTTTACGTTGTGTTAGACCGCTCAGGATCTTCACGCTCGTTCCTCACATGAGAAAAGTTGTTGATGAACTCTGTAGAGGGTTCAAGGAAATATTATTGGTAATAAAATTGTTACATTGAATAATTAAAGTGTTAGATTCTTTTTTACTCATGAATAATCTTGATCTTGGATTGGCCTGAATGAAAAAACAATTTCAATTGTTTCTGCCAATTTTTGACATACTATAAGGTCATTAACAGGAAAAAATCATCTGAAATATATATTTAAATTGACATAATTAAGTTGATAGTTAAGAGAATGAAGTTAATTTAATAAATTTCTTTGAAGAGTGACTCAGTCCCAACATTGCCAAGGGTTTAACACTATTCAATACTGATGATGACCTTAAAATAGATTGAAAGATTTTTTTTTTAATTCAGATCATACTGAGATCTTGAATATTCATGAAAATTGAATATTGTTAATATATTTTTTTTTAAACTTTTAAGGTATCAATCCTCTTGATAGTGTTGATGTTTGTGTTTGCAAGTTACGGCGTGCAACTTTTTGGCGGTAGGCTTGCAAGATGCAATGATCCTAATATTACCCTGAGGGAGGACTGCGTCGGTACCTTCGAAAGAAGAGTTTTTGTTACAAAGATGAAAATCAGGGAAAACAACGGGGAAAGCTATCCTTCTATTGTTGTGCCACGCGTTTGGTAAGCGTTTTATCACTTTGTTTTTTGTGAGCATTTTGGTTCTGCTGAAAGCCAAGTACAATCAGATAAAAACTGATTGGTAACGGAATGTTTTGAGAAATTCATTTTTCCATTTTCCTTCCAATATTAAACTCAAATGTAAAACTTTGAGTTTTTAATTTCAATACGTTGTATGATGAAAGACAAAATGAAAATATTTGTCAGTGACGTAAATTGGTGTGATATGTCAACATGATTTTTATGTATCTATTACTTACTATCCTAACCTCATCAAAATAAATTAAAAAAAATTAAAATGGTTAACCTTCACATGTATGAATTGGTGGAAAAATAAAAATAAAACAACAAAGTATAAAAAGGCTTTTAAATCAAGTTTTGTTGCTAATGTGTGATTTTAATCCCCGTCAATATTTTTAAATTAATAGCAAAGGGTCTTGTGCTCGCCAAATACAGGGGATAATTTAACAGTGTAATTAATCGATCAACTTGAGCAAACTTATTTCACAATGCAAAACATTAAAACCACATTGACTTTTCCAAAAATGCCTATGTAAAATTTATTATTACTAAAACAGTACAAAAAGTATAATTTTAAAATTAACATTGCTTCAATGTACAAAATTCACACATATTTAAAATAGTGTTTGTTTGGACAAAACTGAAGAGTGAAAATACTTTTGGTTCTAAAATGATAATTTGAAATGAAAGTAAGTGTTCATTTCAAAAAGTTTCAATAATTGTTTTTATCTAAAATTTTGATTAGATGAAAAAGTTAGTGTCATGAGCGGGATTCAAACCCACGCCTTACGACTCAATATGCGGTTGTTTTAAGTATGAGTTGTCGTGACTTCCAAAGCTCCAAAGCTCAAGTGGTTAGAGCAGCAGCATATTGAGCCGAAGGTCGTGGGTTTGAAAGTTCGAAATTTTTTAAATTCATTCAAGGCCTTAGATAAAAAAAAAATTAATTGAAATATTGATATGGTAAATTATGACTGCTAAACATGTAGGAATTAATGTTGAAAAAAAAGTTTGTTGTCTTTGAAAACATCTAATATTAAATTGCACTGTTCTGTGCTTCATTTTGCTTTGATTCTATTATAAATACGATATTCAAAAATTTACAAACAAATATTTTTGTATTTTTTTATATTTCTAACAAAACATTATGCACCAATTACGGTATCTAATACAACACAAATCAGCACAAACTGCATGTATCACAAAGAAATTAAACGAAATTACACAACACTGCTTTGTCAAATGAATTGACCAAGAAAACACATTTTTTTTCTGGGTGATGCAAATTAAAAATTAAAGGGCAAACCCGAGACGATTCAACTTTGATAACATCGGATATGCGATGCTCGCCCTGTTCGAAGTTTTGTCGTTCAAGGGCTGGTTGGACGTACGTGACATCCTCATCAAAGCTCTGGGCCCTGTAAGTCCATCACAGACAAGCAAAGCTCCCGATTTTCCTTCAGCAACCAAATTTTTGTTGTTCCCCTATCCTTGAATTGAATGGTTGGTGCTTGAAACGTTAATGTTATTTTTGTGTCTCTCAAAGCATGAGAATCAGGGAATAGATGTGTATTAAAGAGATTTTGTTTTGTTTTTTGATCGCAATAACATCCATGTTGCATTAACGACCCTTTGAAAATTTGTATTTCCCCATTGCGGCATTGAAAAGAAGCATCAGTGTTGTTTATCAATGTTATATGTGAGTCTGCTCAGAGAAGCTTGAGGTAAATCAATATTCACAAAGAAAAACATGCTGTAGTAACTTTGACGATAACATACGAGAATTGTTTAAAAATATAGCTTTAGAATATCTGTAGTCCGTTCAATATGTAGCATGTTATATAGAATGTAACACTTTCATTACAACATTCGATCCAACTTGTATTCACACAGCTGCATGGCATTATCATAACATTCTAAATCATATATCATTTGTCTTGGAAAATACAGCTAGTGCTACAGAAAGACAAGCTCAATGTGTTTTAAAAATAATTAAAATAGATTTTACAGATAAATATAATTGTAATTATTAAATTTAGAGAAGAAAAAATTTTGCAAGAATCATTTACCCGCCATGTGGCATGATTATGATCTTTTCCGTAGAAATCACAATATTTCTCTAATATTTATAATTAATGATTAATTAAAAAAATGACAATGTTTCGAATTCCCTAACACTGTTGGTGGGATTTTCAACATTCCATACATATGTCACAAACGGAGGAAAGAATAGAATAAACGGATTACTTTTAAAATAAGGATTTATTGGAATTCAAGAAAGAAACTAACTAATTATCAAAATACAAAACAAAGGTAAATTAAAAGGGAAGGCTCATCTCACGAGGCCTGGAACGCTTTTCTTATAAAATAAAGATTTCAGTAATTAATTTGCAAAAACACGCAGCTTAGCCCTTCTCAATATCGTCCTCTCAGTCTGACCACTGTTTCAAGACTTCTTATTTTAACTCTTACTCCTTTGGCCCCTCCCTCTGACGCCTTAACCACTCGTCTACCGCGATCCCCCTCCATGCAAGAGAACTCTATGCATAAGTAAAACTTAAGAAGTAATCAAAAGTTTAAAATAAAATACATATTCTGAAAGCGCCAAGAAGCACTGAAGGCCTTAGACTCCTGCACCTTCAATCGAAAGCTAGTCTAGGAATGTTATACATACAGCTTCTGTGGGAAACCATGGTCAGGACGTGGGTACCACGGCAGGAGAGAATTGAATATAAGCAAGCTGACAAACTAGCAAAAGCAGGAGCAGCTCTCTACACCCTTTGATTTTGACCTGTAAATTAGCAAAGCAGAACTAAATAAATTAATGGAGAAAGAAATAGCCACGCACTGGGTGAATTCACCGGTGGAAAACTTGGAAAAAACAATTCGCTTAACCTCTCAACCAGGAAAACAAAAAAATATACTTTCACTTGGCAAGAAGTAAGGAAGATAATAAGCTTTTATAATCCCCCCTCCAAAAAAATAAATAAATAAGTGAAGAGAAACTTTGAAAAGTGTTAGGCTGCCTGGAGTAATGCGTTTTTGAGGTCGAATGTAAAGAAGGATCACCTAAATAAACTTTTCAGGTAAAAATGGAAAGTAGGAAGAATTTGGTCACCAGAACCCTGAAGAATAAGAATAAAAAAGTGTTTCTGGCACACTCCACGTCCTCTTTTTTCCATGTGAATCTAGATGATGCTGTTAGTGACGATCCAGGAAGAAAACAATCTCAGGATTTCAGGGCACAGTTTCTTTTCAGAAACAAGTTGCAATGATAATTTCGAAGAGATAGAGATTGACAGGGAAAATTATATGAGAAATACTAAATAATGAATTTAATATAAATAACAATGATAAACTTAATATTTTTTGAAGGGGGTGTTAGTGGCCACAATGGTTCAGGCTCATCATTTAAGGTAAAAGAATGCAGGGCTGCTAGACATATTTACATATGAGCACCCCCCCCCCAAAAAAAAAAAAAAAAAAAAAAAACAGGTTCCCAACAGTTCATATATCCTCATAGTTGAAATACCCTTATCAAAAAATCATTTATGTTTTTTCAACCAAAGTATTAACCTGAAATAATTGAAATTTCAACACCATCAACCAAACATAATTACATAATTAATAATAATATTTTGTAGTGGATAAAATTCTCTCTTCTTGGATCAGTACTCATCAGTACCAATTTTATTACTTTGTCCTTTAGTAGTTGGTACTTTCCTTGAATGGGAACGTTTACTGAAATTGTACACGATATATACGAAAAACGTTGAATGAATATAATTCAAGTTTCGATTTAAAAAATTCAAAAAGCAAGAAAATTATTTGCAGGGAAAGGACAAATGCTTGCCAAATAGTGTCTCAACTACCTGCCCCATGGCGGGTATATATCTGTAGCGATTTTTTTTATAGACACAGTTTTTTTAATATTCTGTAGCACTTTGTTGGTATTCATGAAGTTAAAACTAATCTTCAGCATTCAATATACATATTTTTCTAACTTTCACAATGATACAATTTTAGATTTAAAAAAATTAAACTGACACATTAATTATTTTAATTCTGGTTTGTTTTCTAATTTATTATTTTTACTAAACAATAAATGGGACTAATTTGCAGGTGTAGAAAAATGATTAATGGTTAACTAAAAACGTTTGGTATTTCACAGGCTCATTTTCACTGCATCACTCGGTCCTATTTTCTAAAATAAAACTCACATAATGTTTTTGTCGTATGGGAAAACCCATTAAAGTTGATATTTTGTAATTGTTCTTTTAAAAAGTATTTTGTAATATTTTGGGAGTTATTTGAGAAAATAGGAAGGCTCGCTTTGACATTGTGCATTCAATGCGGGCTCTGTGCATGGGATTGATGAGGCGGGTAAAATTTTATACAAGTGATTTTATTTGAATATGGTTATTCGTGCTGGTTGCGCACAGAGCATGCTAAGTGTTATCCTCTCATCGTAAGTTACAAAGCATATTTGTGGTTGTGCATTTTTGCTTGGTTGTCTTGAGGTATGTTGATGTTTTTGTATTTGTTGAATGTAATTATATTGTTTTGTGTAAATTTATAATTTATTTCACTGATTCTTGAACGATTTTTTAACAAATAAAAATGTCATAATTTCAGGTCCACGCTATTTACATTCACATTTATATTTTCCTTGGGTGTATGATCGGCCTCACTTTGTTTGTGGGTGTTGTAATTGCCAATTATTCGGAAAATAAAGGGACAGCTTTACTTACGGTCGATCAAAGAAGATGGTATGCTACTTTTCCTAGAATCTATAGTCGTGTAATTTATTTATATGAACAAAATACAGGTGTGATTTGAAAAAGAGATTGAAAATTGCTCAACCACTACACCTGCCACCGCGGCCTGATGGAAGAAGGTTTAGGGCTTCCATATATGACATTACTCAGAACATATACTTCAAGAGGTTCATCGCAGGAATGGTTTTAATAAACAGCAGCCTCCTTTGTGTATCAGTAAGTTCATTTAATTACTGAAAATTTTATATTAAATAGGCTAGTTTTATTTAATATACCTATGTTTGAAAGATAAATGTTATAAAAAGCGCAAGCTTTTTATATGTTTCAATCGTATTATTGATGTTCTGAACCTTGCAGTGGAGGGAAGAGGAAGGCCATACCGGTCCACTTGCCTTGGTCAGTACAGCGCTGACCTTAGTCTTTGTTGTTGAAGTCGTAATGAAAAATATCGCATTTACACCACGAGGATATTGGCAGTCAAGAAGGAATCGCTATGATCTTTTCGTCACCGTACTAGGCGTTTGCTGGATATTTATAAACTCTACCTTCCAGGTACGCTGTCTATTTTTATTGCACCTTCAGACGCTAAGGCCGTTTTGAAAATTTGCAGAACAATTTATCATACACTGTCGGGTACATTGTTGTTATACTGCGTTTCTTCACGATAACCGGAAAACATGCGACACTCAAGATGCTCATGTTGACGGTCGGTGTGTCAGTGTGCAAGAGTTTCTTCATCATATTCGGAATGTTCCTGTTGGTGTTTTTCTACGCCCTGGCTGGAACCATACTTTTTGGGACTGTCAAATATGGAGAAGGCATCGGAAGGCACGGACTTGTCAAAATTGCCTTTTTTTTTTTTTTTATATTCATATTAATTGTTTTCTTAGGAGGGCTAATTTTGAGTCACCAGTGACTGGAGTGGCCATGCTTTTTCGTATTGTAACTGGAGAGGATTGGAACAAGATCATGCACGATTGCATGATCCAGCCTCCTCATTGTACACCCGCTGACAACTATTGGGAGACAGATTGTGGAAACACTGTCGCATCATTGATTTATTTTTGTTCATTTTATGTCATCATAACATATATTGTTCTTAACTTACTAGTGGGTGAGTTTTTTTGCGGAATTTTAGCTTTGTTATTATTAATATAATTTTCTAAATTTAAAATATCGATTTTCAGCTATTATTATGGAGAATTTTTCATTGTTCTACTCCAATGAAGAAGATGCCCTTTTATCTTACGCAGATATAAGGAATTTCCAGAATACCTGGAATGTAGTTGACATCCATCAGAGGGGTGTTATTCCAGTAAAACGAGTAAGAGATATAATTTTTTTTAAAAATTGGTCATAATTAAAAAATTGTTTGTGTTAAAAGGTGAGGTTCATACTCCGACTTTTAAGAGGAAGGCTTGAAGTTGATCCACAAAAGGACAGATTGCTTTTTAAACACATGTGCTACGAGTTGGAGAGACTTCATAACGGGGAGGATGTGACGTTTCATGATGTTTTAAAGTAATAGCGATTTAATTTCATTTCAACTTCATGGATTTTACAAACCTAATATTTATTTAGCATGCTGTCGTACCGCTCAGTTGACATAAGGAAAGCGCTCCAGCTCGAAGAGCTTCTGGCTAGGGAAGAATTTGAGTACATAATCGAAGAAGAAGTGGCCAAGCAGACTATAAGGACGTGGCTGGAGGGGTGTTTAAAGAAAATTCGAGCTACGAGTGGGGTAAGCGTCAAATTTAATATTATCCCAAAAGAGCATAAAATCCACAACTACAAAAATATTGTGTCAATGAATTTAATTAAATTAAAAAAACAGTTTTATCTGCAAGTGGACAAGGAACTTGTGTTGAAAAAGTGACTTATCAGTGAAACGATGTTTTCCTTCTATAATAGCATTGGTGTTTTTCACTTAGCACAAGATAGACAAAAAAAAAAAAAAAGACTCAGATAGATTGTCTTCATGATAGACAAAATTTATTATATTGTGATTATATACATTATAAACAAGATGTCAAGAGGAATTTACCTATTATGGACAATGTACTTTAGCCGCAAGCTCTATAATTGAATATGTATTTTCTACATTTGATGGGTAGTTTTTGTTTGTTTTTTAATGGCCTCATGTGCTTGTATATTAGATTCTGTTTATCATTTTATCATGTATAGTTGGGAGGGAAGGGTTGTGGGAAAAAAGGGCCAGGGGCAATGGTGTAAATCGAACCAACGACATCAGGGACGACGAGCCGAGAATTTATCCTGCTTACCACTCGGCTACCGAGTTCCCTGATTGTATGTTAAAATTTCAAGGTAATCAACTGTGTGCTCACAACAGCAATATTACATATAAATAAAAAATTCAGTAAGAATTGTTAATTGAAATCTTAATGATTTTGCATGTCAGATGAGATTGATATCAAACTGTATAAAGTTTACCATCTGGAAAATTCAAAAAGGGATAAATTTATTGTTACATTAAGTAATCATGTGGCTGAAATGTCATCAATAAGATTTATCTTTTTATTTCTAGTTTTTTTATCAATGTATTAAAAACAAAACTAATCTTCCCTTCATACGCAACATGTAATTTTTGTACATCGTTACCTTAATTCACCCAAAGCACTAACATCCATGCTGGCGACATGAAACCAAACAAGCAAAGTTCAAATTTCTCTGATCCTGTTGCGAAAAAAAAGTCCGGTATGACAGCTAAGAAAATGGCCGAGCCCAGGCAGAAAGGCGTAGTCGAACCAAAAGTTTCTCAAAAGAGCAAGGAGGAACATGACAACAAAACCCAACTGAAAAGTCACTCCTCTGCTGTTCACAACCTTTCAATGAAAAAGCTGACTAGCAAAAAAGATCTTAAGCCCGACTCAGTTTTGAATTTTGAAAGGTCAAATTCCATCCTCAAGAAACAGAAAATCATATCTTCAAACACCAAGATAAATCAGAGGAAAATTGTACCTGCTGTTTCAAAACAGCCTCCAGAGAAAAAGAAAGTCGATTCCGTGCCTAAACCGCCACCGAAGACTCTTGTCAAAGGGCCCACAGTACCTAAACCGGGAGAAACGACGTTTGCTTTCAGAAGGAGACAAATGAAGTTAAATTCCACAATGAAGCCGCGTTCAAGGCTGCGCCTCCAAAAAGTTCCAAGCTTGAGCAGTTGTCTAATTGTGAAAGGTCAGATTTTATGATAAATTTGAGACTTAAAATTAAAAAAGTATCAGAAGTAGTGCCCAAAGTTATACTTTGGAATAATAAAATCGTTAATTTTAAATTAGTTACTTCTGGTATTTATTTAACATCAAGTAGTAACAGTAGGGCCAGCTAGTCGTGGCCCAAGGTAAACAGAAGTTTTAGTCATAGATCACTATATAATGAACTATTTTTTTTCCAAATTATTAACCACTATGGGAAAAAGGCCACAAGCTCTCTGGAACTATTTCTTGGGTCTATGAAGTCAAATAAAATGGAAAATAATTTGCAATTTCTTCAACTTGTCAACACTAGAAAAGTGTAACTGACCAGTGTTCATAACATTATATTATTCATGGTTGTAGATATAAGCATATTAAAATTTATTTTCCATTTCTATATCATTATTTTTTATCTAAATATAATTTTTTTACTCAATTTTTATTTGAAATACATTTAAATAATGTCTAAAAAGGGAAGACAACCAAAAGAATAAAGAAAAATTGCAAACAGTTTTTATTAGTATTTAAATATTTGAAACTAAAATATCACATGTGCAGAAAGCAATGTTTATTGTAATAATAAAACAACAATAAATAAATCTTTGCCATAGCCCTTTATTAGAAAAAATTGTTTATACACCAATGGATCGAGAACACAAGTGAGATAAAGGGGCAGTATTTGTTCTATATACCAGTACATTTCCGGCCATGTAATTGAGAAATTGCTCAATTCGCTTTAATTATATAATATGAAAAACAAGAAACATATCAATTAGCTTCGAATCGAGAACTGTGCTGAAATGCAAAAACAAACTTAACATGTTAGGCAAAACAGGAGTATATGGCTCCAAAACCAAATAAACAGAACACATGTGTATGGACATTTTAAGCTGAAATTCATGCAATTGAGAAGTACAGTCAATGTGATTTGAACAGAAAAATAGACTGCTATCATATCAAATATCAGCTTGAGAACGGTACTAAATTGAAAACCAAACTAAACAGATTAGGTGTGCAAAACATAATCACTTTGTACGAGGTCTCAGGACATAAATGAAAAAGAACCTGATAAATTTGCAAGAAAACAGGCAGCTGCACCGAAAGCGAAAAAATAACCAAACAATCCAAAAGCCCGGTGAGTTTGGGGTAAAAAAACCAGCACACCGCGTCAAAGGAAGCAGGAAAAGAGTCCAATTCCTAACAGGATTCGTTCGCAATCGTTCGCAGATTATGCAGACGCAGAATAGGCACATATTGGCAAACAGTGGTGTTACACCTATCCACAGGAGAAAATACTTTGGCTTTGATATGGAACTGTACAAGAAATACTACTAAAATCAGGCTTAATAATAAAATCCTTGAAGGATTAGGATTTGCTGATCTATCTGTACAGGAGATGCAATAGCTCCCGAATGGTGTACCATGCCAATACCCCTGAGTTTACATCTACATTTAAACAATCTTTACTTTTTAAATTGACTTAATATTTAGACTTTTAGTATTAACAAACATATTTTGTTGTTGGAATTATTTAAAATTTGAATTATTTATTTTTAAAATATTTATTCTGTATTTATAAATATTGCCAGGAAAATGTCCTAGGAGCATTCATAAAAAAACTTAGTTTTCTTTAAATTTTACGACCTACCTAATTCAAATTACTATTTTTTTATGTGATAAAAGGAATTATGTATGAATTGTATATTTTATGCTATTGGACTATGAGTAATGTTGGATTTTTTTATGCTAATTGATGTCAAAAAATGTTTTCTTTTGTTATTACTGATTTGATCAATTCTTTATAGATGCTATTTTGTAAATTGTATAACATGCAGTCTGAGCATGAAATGTGATTGTTTTGGAAAGAAAATATTATTTTTTGTATTCTATTAATCATGTATTCATCATATGTTCAATTGGAATTTCTCCTTTTAAATTTTTCAAAAAATTGGAATAACAAATGGTTATTTTCTACTCTCTTGTTTTTAATCTTATATACTTTTCCTTTCTCATTGTTACATGTTACCTACTTCAAGGTATTTGTAATATACTACAAATTAAAAAAAAAAAAGTTCAACATTTTATACTGATTATATTTTACAATACATTTTCAAAGGGGTTGATATGATTTAATACATGCACTTATAAAAATGTAATAATAAATATAAGTTTAGGTTAAGTTGGTCTGAAGCCTTCCAATACGCTTATTGATTAATGATTGTTTTTATTGTCCTTTTTTATTACTATAAACTAATGACACACATTTTTAATTCTTTTCATCACAAGTATTGTTTTAAGTCTAAAATTTTATTTATAAGTAGTTGGTTGGAAATTACAAACTGCCGATCATATTTGCATTTATTTTTAATATACCTGCTCTAATCTGGTCGATTACACTTTACTTTAATTCTTTAGGTTAAAAAATTATGTCCCATTGACTCAGCCTCAAAAAAAATAGTGATGACATTGACGGTGAAATATTAAACGGCACAAATTTTCATGCTGGCCCTACTATAATCTATTTAAATTCTGGAAATAAATGTTACTCCCTTTTCTAGATCAAAATAATAATGTCAAACGAGATTTTACCGGTGATTCTCTACAGTTTGATGTATTAGAAGCAAGCAAGAGCATAACTTCTCTTAAAATGCTCTATGACAAGAATCTTGAAAAGAAAGGGATAAAGAGAGACTTGAGTCCAGCGAAACCTTTTTCCGCCATTTTGATGATGGTTATGATCGGGCTGAATGCAGAATTGATGAAAGTATGTATTAATCAAAGGAAACATTCGCCTTTTATTGATTTCCGGGAGTTGTTAACGACCCTTCTCATTTATGTTGTCTTTTTAATAATATTTTTCTTTTTAATTTATGACAAAGGGGTTTTTTGTAACTGATAGTTCCCCCTTATGATTTGAGAAATAAAATTCTTCTTTTTATGAGGATGTTTTTAAGGAAAGCCCAAACTTGTGCCCGGTTGAAGGAGAATTTGACCAAACTGTGTGAAGCGTTTTATATGAATTTCCTATGCTGTTCCGAATCAAAATTAATTTGTTGAAATACCCCTCCCTATTGACTGTAATGTGAATGAAGATTGTTTGTAAATCAGAGTTTCCTTTATCGCCCTCTCAATATATTACGTTAGAGGTAAATTTAAAAAAAAAATCTTAGCAGCTATTATAAACAAAAATATTTTCTTTCTGCTTGTTGCAGAAGCAGCAAAACAGCCTCATTGCAGGATTGAGAGCCACCAATGAACTCAACGTTCAACAGGACTTGCAAGAGGATAAGGCTAAAGAGAATAATGTTGACAAAGAGAATGACGTTGAACAAAAGGTAATTTACAATCGCAAATCAAAATATCTTAACACATCCATGCTGAAATTTTCAATTTTCACCCTGGAAATTTTTTTTTTCTTACATAATAAGTTGGAATTAGAATAGTTTGGCTCCTCTGAAGTTCGTTCGCAATGAACCTGTAAAAAAAGCTATTACGTTTTGAAAAATTATTAATTTGGTTAATTTTGATTTATTACAGCATGAAAAACCATCGCATATGATCACTGAAAACAAGGGATTAAAGGTAATATTTAAAAACAAATGTTTAAACATTTTTGAAAATTAATAATTATATATTTTTGCTGTTTACACTACAATTCTATCACTTGTACTTTAGGTGTTGAACAGTTTATTGCAGATTTCATTACTAACAGAATATTTTCGACATCATGACATGCATCCTCTTCAGTGTTAATTACATTTTTATATACAGTGGATTTCCCTACGAATAATTGTGTATAAACGTATAAGATACAAATGTAATTCACACTGAAAGGAACTCTTGTCATGACCAGACACTCAGACAGTTGTTTATTTTAAACTATACGAATTTTTATTATTAGATTAATTACAACATACTTATTTTAAATATAAAGGATAAATGTTGGAGCGGACTTGTGTTGTTTAATCTTTTTTAAAAAGATAGTTACCACGCACAGTTTGTTATTTTCGACGCTCCAGAGTTCAAGCTTATAGCCTCATCATCGAGAAGAATTTACAATCACGTCTTTTAACATATTCCTCAACCTGGGGATGAGGTGTAAGCTTAAAATCCGGAACGGTGAAAACAACAAACTGTGAGTTATAACTATTTTTTTAAAAAAAGAATACACATTTGTTTTACCGGTAAACCGAATTAAACAATATCAGAAATTCAAAGTTTTAATATTTTTGATAGTTTGAAGGAAATTCAACAAAACATTAAAAAATCAACTAGTGATACATTAAAATGTAACTAACAATTTATTCTATCACTAAATGATTTTCTGTTGTTTTGGTGAATTTCTAATCTCATTTAATTAGGTTTATATTAAAATAAGTATTGTAATTAATATAAGGATACAAATACACGTGCGCAGTTTGCAATAAACAACAAAATGCGAGTGTCTGTTTTTTTTTTTTTTTCTTTGAGTATATAATCCAACACCAAATTTCTGCCATAAAAAATCCAAAAACTTATAAAATATGCAGTGATTTTTTTTAACGATCCCACATTCAAATTCAGCCCCTGTTTTCAAACCATACATACATCCTCACAATTTTTTTTTCTTCATTTTTTAACTGGCTCTGAGTAGAGCAGAAAAATAAATAAAAAATAAAATAAAAATTGTATTTGCCAACATCTTGGCAATAACAATTCATCAAAATGAATTTGTTTTTAAATTTATTTTCTCTAACAGCATCAAATTTATTTATGAATAATAATGATATTTAAAAAAAAAAAAAAAATTCAACTTTTCGTCATTTTGATACCAACAATTTTATTACAGTGCGAAAAGGTAGTAAGGAATTTGCGTGTAATAGATGAGAATCTGTCTTTCAAGGTACAATTTTATAAGAATTTTATGTTTAAATTTAAATTTCCGGTAATTTATAACTTAATGATAAAGTAATTCAGTTCTTAGTGCCTGATTGGAGTGCAAATTATAGAACTATTCTTAAAGAGAACATACATTTTCGCAAATATATATTTTCATTGAAAATTTTAAAGGATGGTTCTACACAAAACTGGACCAAAATTGTAACAAATCTGTTCAATTTTTAAAGAACAATTATGAGAAATGTTTGATATCACCGTCACATTACTTTTACCCATATTTGAATTATACATTTTTAATAAATAATTTTGTGACTAATTACATATAAAACTAAATAAAATAAAACTCAATTGTTACATTCTTTTTTGAAGGAACATGGTAGATTAATCCCCTCCCCCCATGTCTATCATGGGAAAATTAAGATTTTTAACAGTTGGGGCAGATTTAATTCATGTTGATAGCATATTTTTGTAACATATAAGACCCCATTTTTTTAGATTAATTTAGAATCCCATTTTCTAAATTAAAATCCCAATATTTTAGGTAGAAGAGATTTCGGTGAAACATTACAACTCATAAATGCTTGGCAATTTTCAATTTTTTTTATCGCAATTTGTGAGAGAACCAGTATCAAAGTAACAAAAAGCCCATATATGTCAATTGGATGGATATAAATAACTGTCTTAATTCTAGAATAGAATAAATAGCAAAAAAAAACCCTCTTTCGTTATCTCTATCAGCAGATTTTATTTTTTGAAAAAATACTGTGCTTAATTGACTGAAAAATGGTGTTTTGTTTGTTTCCCAAGTTAAGCACTATTTGCTAGTAGTCAAATCGGTTTCCAAACGAGCAATACGATGCTATCTTAACTTTCAATACGTAATAATAAATGTTTATGTGACAAGCATTTTTGATTTGAATTATCTGATTGTGAGGCACGAATAAAATTTGTATTTCTGACCTTTTTATTTCAGCTGCAAATGGTAGAAAAAAATATACATTTATTAAATGAAAATAGGGTGTTCAAGGTAATGTTTAAAAAAAATATTTATAGCCTGGCAATGTTTTTGACATTATTGAGAGAAATGCAAGTTTTCTTCTGAAAGCACATTTTTATGATCACGCACCAGAAAGCACTGTTTAATTTAATTAAGTGCAACGTCATACTAATTATTCTTTAGTGTTGAAAATCACTATTCTATTCACTAAGTTTTTTGGATAACACTTTTCCCCCAAAATATTCTTTAGCACACAAAGCATGCATTTTATTAAAATGGAAATTCTGTCTTTTTTAATATATTGGGTGGTCCGGAAAATAATGCAGGATTTTGGTATTAAACAAAAAAAAAAAAGAAACTAGTTACTTTAAAGCAATGTTCTTTAATCAAAATAATTTCCCATACTCTCAATACATTTCTCCCAACGTGTTGGTAACTTATTAATTCCGTCTGAGTAGAATTCAGAATTTTTAGAATTGATAAAGTCAATAAATGCATTTTCCAGTTCCGTTTGATTTTTGAATATTATGTGTTGTAAGTAGTGGTCCAGGTGTCTAAAAAAATGGTAGTCAGTAGGCGAGAGGTCCGGAGAGTAGGGTGGGTGAGGCAAAGTTTCATAGCCAAGCTCCAATAATTTTTGTGACGTTACACGTGACACATGTGGTCGAGCGTTGTCATGCAACAAAATGGGCCCTTTCCGATTTCACTTTTCCAATCGCCTTGAGGTGGTCAGCGACGGTCGTTTTACTGACTTTGAGTTGCTCTGCAAGTTCTCGAACAGTTGTTTTGGGGTTTTCTTCCACCACTGATCGCAGAACATCATCATTAAGAGAGGAAGGCCTTCCACGACCTTCTTCATCTTCAAGGCTGAAATCTCCCTCCCGAAATTTTTTAAACCACCTTTGCACAGTGCACTCATTAACACAACCCTCGCCCCAGACTTGGTTAATGTTTCTAGCCGTTTGGGCTCCGCTTCGGCCGAGTTTAAACTCGTAAAAGAAAATCGTACGAAATTCTCGCTTTGACATTATAAGGATGACTGAATTATTTCCAAGTAGCGGAATGCTACAGAGGTAAACAAACAATATCATTTGGAAGAGGATTAATAAGTGTTGACATTCATACAAATGAGTAATCCTGTAAACGTAAACAGAATATTTTATATAGATTTTTTTTAATGAAAACTTAAAATCCTGCATTATTTTCTGGACAACCCAATACTTTAGTTTGGTTGGTTCAATCTTGGTCTTTTCTCACTGCTGGTTTGTCAGATGCTTTTTAAGCATTTCAAAATTTTCGGGGGTTAGCCTGTGTTATTTCTTTATATCTGACTTTTAAAAGTGTTTAAAATGCATCCGATAAGACAAACTAACATGGATAAGAAGACCAGGATGATCGTAAATTACCAAATTACAGGTTAACTAACCCTCAGACAATAAAACATTCTCCTCTATGTTGGAAATTTTTATTATTGTATAATGTATTCTGTATTTAGTGCCCTACTATTTTCATAACACTTTTGAAGTAGACACTGATAGGTAGTTTTAATAAAAATACATATTCTACATCTTTTTAAAATTTTTTAACTTATTTATTATTCTTAAATATTAACTGAATTTTTTAGAAGTCTATTTTTTAAATATTTTTGTCAGCTAAACTATTTAATGCAGTACTATATAATGAGATATATTTTAAGTATACCCCTCACTAGAATTGTTAATTGATAATGAAGAACGAGTTGATGGCACTGACCAAATGGTTAAGAATGATTTGAGCAAAAGATGATCAAATAGCCCTGACTTCTCATCTGTGACAACCAGCAGTAGTTGGAAGTTAAACTCTCTTGTATCACAGAAATGATCATAGTAGACCCACATACTTGCCGCGGTTCTCAAGCACAATTATGCAACCAAGGAATCGCACCCTTCTAATAGGCGCGAAACATCAAGCAACTCTTGTCATACCAGTCACACAGACTTTGGCCCAAAAGTGTGTAACCCAACTCTGTCCCACCCGTTGGTGGGGGGGACCCTTCTTCTACGAGTCAGGTCCTCCAAGGGCCAACTATTTGACATTGCTGTTGATACAAGAGAGTTTTTCTGCAAATCTGGCCCTCTAAAGTAGCACTATTTTAATTAAGTTTTAATTATACCAGAGGTAATAACAATATCATTTAATATAACACATAACTAATGTATGAATAGTGAATGAGTTGAAACATGAGTTCAGTAGATTTTTACAATTGATAAGTATTATATGTCAAGTAAAATAGTTTTTAATTAGAATGAATTCGAGCTTATAAATATTTTTTCATTTATTTTTCAACTTGGTTTGTTGATTGAATTATTTGTGCCCAGAACATCTGTCCTGAACAAGGATAATTTTGTATTAATAGTTACAAATCATTTGTCTCTAAAATTATAAAAAGTTTATGAAATTAAAAAAAAAATTTTTTTGATTGTATGATACAGTTTTTTTTTTTTTTTTTATAAAATCTTGGTTTTTAGCTAGTGCTTAATATTTTTTTATATTTTTTATTTATTTTTATAAAATAGTGCAGAGTTTACTTATTCAACACTATGCACATTGGTTTTTTTTTTTTTAATTTCATTTACAAACTACAAAGTAACAATGTTGAATTATGTGCATAAAATATTGTATGCACAAAGTAACAATGTTTAATCATGTGCATAAACTATTGTATGCACAAAGTTTGTTATTTAAAGCAAAAGAAGCACAGCGTTCGTTAGCCCGTAATTTCACCTTGATAAACTTAAATAGTACAATATATGGCATTATAAATAACACTGTACAATTGGTTTTAAATAAAACGAATTTATTACAGATGCTGTTGCAAAACCTGTTTACATATTTGCAAATGTTTATATCATTTATCAAAACAATTATTCAAGGGCCAACTCAACCCTTATACCCAATTCGTAAGTTTTTTTATTTTCATTTTCTTTAGGATAACTTTTTTCAGGTGATGAGTTTATGTAAGCCATATTTCATATTTTTGCATAAAATATTGGAGAATTTGATACAGATCACATTCTTTGGCAGTTCATCTAGTTAAGACCAGCGATCCCTTGGACACATTTATATCTTAGTAGTGGAGGAATAGATTAAGTTTTTTTCTCTGCCAACAGGAGGCTGAGGGGGCGAGGGTGAGAATGAAACCAAAGGCGAGCACTGCAATCCCAAGGTCTGACAGTGTCGGCAGTAGCTCAGGGCGTAAATACTTGGCTCCAACACTGTCAGACCCGACAAGATCTGACAAGGAGAAGGCCAAGAACAGCAAAAGAAACAGGGCACCAGGTAAATCAGTACGATTGTAGAATGAGCTGAGGTTTTAAAACAGATTTGTTTCAGTCGAGGGTAACGATGTACAAAAAGTACAGCAAAGGGAAGTCAATAGTAAACCTCATCCAAAAGTCTCGAGTATCACTGTGGAAGTTAGGGACTGGTGGTCAGAACAAATTGGACACAACTCGGACTCAAGCGAGGAAGAATGATCCAATTTTGGCCTATTTGTTATAAACGATGGTTTGCTAATAAAAAAACATAAAAAAAATTATATATGATAGAAAATTGTAGTTTCAGAATATTATTTTTTTGGTTTAAAAAGCTTTAACTGTTTTACTCACTGCTGCGTGAGTCAATTGATTAACTCGAAATTTGTCATGTTAGTGCCTATTTTCACTGTTAATGTTGGTAAAACACAGTGGGAGCTAGTAGTAGTTTTTATCCAAAATAACTTTGGGAGGAAAAATGCCAGTTTATGGCCTTTAATTCAATGAAGAGAAACTTCAGACAAATGTACCTGTATTATAGACGTTTATTGCAGTGAATCTCACTGTATGTTGAGAGACCAGAAAGGTGATAAATTTTGTACTAACTACTGTCATGTTATTTTGCTCTATGTGTTTAAGATTTTATTATTGTTCCTCATTTTGTTTAAAAAAAAAAAATAAAAATAAAACTAGTTGCACTTAACTTTTACTGTATTCATCAAGATGTTATTTTTTTTTCAAGATTTAAATTCAATGGATCAACGAGAAATGTGACTGACTGTTTATAATAAATTGTTTCATGTAACATGAGAATATAACTGATACAATGTAAATACAAAATTAAGCCATTTTGTTTTAGTTGACTATACCTAACATTTTACAAAGGTATCATTAGATTAATTTATCTAATAGGCATGATGCTGATTTTACGCAAAATATCAATTAAAAAAGTTGGGTCAATATTTAACAAAATAACGAAGAGATTGTAAACCTAGCCATTAACAAAACTAATATGCAATTTTTTTTTCTAATTAATCACCATAGACAATAAAACGTGTATGCATTTTTTTCGTTACTGCCTCAGCAATAAACCGTATGCCATGTGTTGACGTGTCATCTGGCAAGGTGTTTGATGTTTAATAGGTGGACAGCTACAACGTTAAAGCAACTTTATATAGCCTCCTTTACTGTTTTGATTTTGATGTCATAGTGAAGGTCTTCATTTTTGATGTGCCAGAGTGCATCGACCATGGTTTTCATTATTTTATTCTGAAATCTTGGATATGACGTTTCAATAGGCAGTGGAGAGTTTCTGCCTATTAACCAGCACATTTTCCAGAATTCATTATTTTTCATCGCAAGCATGTGACTAATGTAAACAGATAAATCTAACCTAGCCATGTCGACTAGGACTGGAATTAAAGCATGGATTATATGTTGAAAGGTGGAGATCTTCGGACAATAACCAATACGGTGCATGCTCCAAAAAAATGCCACCACAGAACATCAATGATCCACAATAGAGTTGCACCTGAGGAATCATACAGCATGGAGCATACTGTTCTCCTAAGTGTCTCTATATGAAATGATACCAATCTGAAGATTTTAGGCCGACTCTCAACTGTAAAGAGAACTCGTCCCTAATCTTCCAGTATTCAATTCACCCGTCCTGTGCAAAATGAAGCCTGGCCAATTTCTAAGTTATGGTAAGATGTCCAATGGCGTCTGAGGTTATTTTCATTAAGCCTTCTTCTTACAGTCCTGAAAAAAATCAAAATATTTCGGACTTGGCTTTTTGGATTTCTTATCTCATTTCGTGTAATGCTGCAGTTTTATAGAGCCTGATGATGGATGAATCTATCGTCACTATAGACCTAGTTCAACACTGTCCGGGCTTTCTAGTGTGAAGCCCTTTTTCTCTGAAGCACCAAAGAACCCTTACTATTGTACTAATTTACTATCGCCTGGTGACTTCAAGCTGGCTATATCCTTCAATAATATTATGACCCTGACACTGTCACAGGTACAAAAATTCATGACTATCGCCGTTGAAAAAGGTTTAAGATTAAGAATAACATCGAATGAAATTTTTGTGAAAATGGGATCACTCAGTGCAAATAAAAGAAGCAAACAAGACATTATTTACTATTTATTTTGACTACAATAGCTCCTAATTACCTGTTGAATGTAGAAAGATAACAGATTTAATTTTAAACTAAATAAATTGACGGGGCGTTAAATTTGTTCATCAGGGTCAATTTTGATTAGACCAAAAAAAAAAAAAAAAAAAAATTTGACAATGAACAATGTAAACATTAATGATCACTCAATTTTTTTCCATTTTACCTGTTACGGAGAAGGATTTAGCCCTATGAACAGAATTAAATGAGTTAAGTTGTTGCTCAGCTATTTCCTAATTTCACTAGTGAAGGAATGATTTGCTGCTTCTTTTTTTTTAATAAATAAAATTTATTTAAATATTTGATCTTTTTTTAAAATTGTAATCTCATATCCATTATCTATTTTGAGGAATCAATTTTGACTAGACAAAAAACCGCATGAAGAAGAATGTAGGCATTAATGGTCAACAAAATAAATTGAAGAAGAACAAAAATGACAATGATCATCAGAAGCTTTCATGTTTAGTGTTTATTGTATTATTCTAATCTAGTCACACAAATATAAATATAATAACTGAATAAACAAAGAAATGAAGAAGAAATAAGGCAAATTGATCGACGTTGCAGACGACCTAACTTTTCTTATATTACTTATTTCAATGTAAACCGGTCATTTTTCACTCTATCTCAATATGCCCTACCAAAATAAAAGTTTTGGTGTTATCCGTTAAATTTCAAGTCCTGGAGATATTTAGTTTTGCCTGCTACAAAGATGGATTTGCCCAAATGGAACAAGCAAAATGTATTGGCCATCTTCCATCTTCTTGATGGATTTCAAAATTTAACTTATTTCCTAATTTCTGTGGTGAAGGAACGATTCCTTGATTTTTTAAAATAAATAGTATATTATATATTATAAAATTATTTTATTCTTTGGTCTATATAAATTATAATCTATTAGCTAGTTTGAAAAATCAATTTTAACTAGAAAGAAAAAAAAAACATGAAAAAGAATGAAGACATTAGTCAATAAAATAAATTGAAAAATAAAAAAACGACTTTGATTATCAAAAGGCTTCGTATTTAGCGTTTATTATGCTATTCTGATTTAGTGAAACAATAATATGATAAAAAGTAAATAAATAGAGCAATGAAGAAGGAAAAAGACAAATTGAATTAATCAAAACAAACTAAAAATTACCTGCAACTAATGGACAAGGATAATGGATTTAATTTTAAGCTAAATAAATTGCATTAAATATGTCCATCAGGGAATTTTCCATTGTCGAGTCATTTTATACCGTAATTTGAAGCTTCAGGACAGAGGTACAAAATGTTAAAAAAATATTCTAGACTTTTCAGCCTTTTAAATTCTAATTGACTCAACAAGGCAGAAAACGTTATTCCAGTAAATTCATAAATTCTATTTGGTACTTAGAGAAAAAAAATTAGTGGGTAAAAATGTTTAAAAAACATAAAAACTGGAAATTTTTAAATTTTTAGCGGCAAACCTATGTCAAATGATAACATGTTTTGTTGTTTACACGACTGTTATCACCAGAGATAAAAACATAAAACGCCCACTATTTTTTTATAAGTTTATTTCTTTCTGTTCTGGCTAATTGGAAAAGCTATCTTTTTTTGTATATTGCTGTATAATTTGCTGATCGGAGCTTGGTGGAATTAAAAACAATGGAAGTGACTGCTGCTGAATTTTCCCTATCAGGTAATTTACTTTTGGCTTTACTTTTTCTGTTCAGTCTAAGGTGTATTTGTACATCTGGGAAAAATGGTATTTGAGATCTATTGTTTTCTCTGTTCTGTACTTATAGCACTCCAGTGAGGCCCAATCTGTAGTTCGATTAATAGGGTCGGTTTAAGAATGTGGCACCAAAGTCTGTCAATTGTCCTTGGTCCTTGGAGTGTCTCATGACTCTCTGCAGACTTGAATCATTTTGCTTATGCAATATTTCTCCAAGTGCCAATGCTCTCATAAAGAATCCTGACTCTCTTCGTGCTTCTTTTTGATGCATTGTGTACTTTCTTTCCAAATGTGTCAAGGAGATTTTTTAGATTGTATACAGTGATTCCCTTTGCAATACAGTTATTCTCGAATGCTGCTATCTGCGAAGTGCGATTGAAAGATTGGCATCAACCAACATGGTATGATTCTGCAAAGAGTCTGAAGACACTCTAATAATGTAGAAAGGAGTGTGGGGCCATACAACACTTTAGGGTGTAAAATGTACTGTGAATGTATGGTTTTTTGCGAAATTTTTTTGCCTCTGTACCTTCTTGCATTCTAGGAGGAGTGCACAGAGAGTGATTTGAGAGCTTGGAAATATTTTAAAATGAGTAATAACTATTGATCACTAAAATGTCTATGGCTAAACAGAAGTCCTAATTTTATTAATTGTTCAAGGAATGGGTCTTTAAGTTTATTTGAATAATTTAACAGAAAAATAAAGACATAGTGAGTTGAAATACATCGTATAATATGTAATATGTATACTGTAGACTGTTCTGGTTGAAACTATTTATTGTGATTTGACGTCCTAGTCCATGACACCCAATGGGTAATCGAACATTAAACATTTCTGTATAAGGTGTGCATGTATTGCCACAACACAAGTCAACAAATTCAAAAAAACCGGTTTAAAAAAAAAGCATTCAGGTGTGTAATTTTACAGGAAAATGATACAAGTGCAGGTGGATTCTTAGCTTGAATTGGTGGGAATGTACTGTCACTATTCACAAAAAGTGGCATATCTTAGTTCTGTGTCACTGACGGTAAACCTAGGCAAGTATGCTACAGTTTTCCAGTTGGAAATCATAGCGGTTGAACGATTTGCCAGAAAAATAAAAAGGCTAGGAATACATTTTTGGAACATAGCCATCTTCTCTGACAGCCAGGAAGCTCTCAGGGCCATAGCCTAATGCGAAGCAAAGGCAAAGAGTGTTTGGAAATGCATGGAGGCTCTGGTGAGTCAGCAAAACTAATGACCTGACCCTAGCATGGGTCCCTGGACATTAGGGGCATAGAGGCAATGAAAAGGTTGACATGTTGGCCAAAAAGGGAGCCAACATGGGCTCTATGGGCCCAGAACTCTTCTGTGGCCTAGCAGTCTGCTTAACATCTTAAAATGGATCCTTAATGAGTTCAAAACCTGATGTAACAATACCATAGGTATGAGAAGAAGAGATTCTTAGAAAGACCATCCACAAAACTTACAAAAGAATACTGATAGGCAACCCCAACTGAACCTTAAGAAGAAAAAGAAGAAGAAATGCACTTGCATCGGGTAGGAATACAGGCAGAAGAAATACTGTACAGATACTGCCAGGAAGAGGAGGACACCGCAGAACACATTTTATGTTTCTGCTAAGGTGTAGGTCCAGGTTCTTGCAACTAGGACAAGAAAAACAACAAGGAAGATCCTACACCGAGGTACCGCTGGAAAAGCTGTGGAGGCTGGTTAATAGCCTGAAGCTGGCCAATGAGTTATAATTAACAAAGGAGCAATTAGTAGAGGTCGAGGTGCACTGGGCTTTTTGGCCACCTCTCTTATCCCTGTCCTCTCCTATGCACAGTTCTGTGTCAGTTTAAAGCATTGTTGTGAGTATTTATAAGGTAAAATGGCATTTTGAGCTAGTTCAGTAGTTCTTGTTTAGTGAACGGTTTTGTTCTACTCCAGAATAATGTACTGTTTTATAATAACCGACACATCTTTTGTTTGTCTTTTAGCCCATCCTCATATAAGATGGAATCCTCTTATTGAAAAGTGGGTCCTCGTCTCCCCGCATAGGATCGAAAGGCCCTGGTCTGGCAAGGAGGAGAAATATGAAGGACAGTCGCTCCCTGAAACTGATCCGGCTAATCCTCTGGTCCCTCAGGCCATGAGGCCCAATGGCATAGTAAGAGAACATTGTTCTCTATTTTTTAATTTATTAATAAAAACGGCCAGGGTGCATTAAAACACATAGCAGGTTTCAATTATTACCAATCTTTTAAATTGATAGTCCCAAAAAAATCATGATTTGAATCTGTTTTTATTGATATGCTCATTTTCAATTTATTCATGATCTATACTGATACTATCCAATGAAGATAATTATTTTGTTTTTTGTCAGGTTACACCGAATTATACGAATACATATGTTTTCACAAATGACTTTCCAGCACTTATTCCAGAGCCTCCAGAGCCACCTTATAGCAATGATCCATTGTTTAAAATCGGTGCAGCAAGAGGCACTTGCCGGGTTTTGTGCTATGCACCGAAAACCGAAGTTACAATGGGAATTATGCCTATTCAAGATATATTCAAAATCATAAATATGTACTTGACTTTCTTTTTATAAATTTATTTGTTTATATAATATTATAGTTTCTTATTTTGGCTTCAGATGGGTGGATGAGACCGTGGATCTTGGAGAGACATACGATTGGGTCCAAATTTTTGAAAACAGGGGTGAGCTAATGGGTTGTTCCAACCCCCATCCGCACGGGCAAATTTGGGCCTCGAGTTTCATACCTTCGGAGCCGGCTTTAAAAGACAAAACTCAAAGAGAATACTACATCTCGAATAGGACCCCCATGCTGATGGATTATGTTAGGAAAGAGATTGAAAACAAGGTTCTTTTTAAGATTTTTCTCTCTGCTGTAGACTAGGCAGAAATGTTATTTCCTTAGGTTTGTTAAAGGAAAGGATTGTGCTCATGAATGATGAATGGGTCGTCCTTGTACCCTTCTGGGCAAGTTGGCCTTTCGAGACTATGATACTGCCGAGGACCCATGTCCAAAGGATGTACGACATAAACCATGACCAAAAAGTTGCACTGGCATACATTATGCGCCAGCTGTGTGTAAAATATGACAACCTATTTCGTTCAGTGTTTCCATTTTCTATGGGTTGGCATGGTATGTAATTTTTAATTAAAAATAAGCCTCAATTTTAAGAAAAAAGTTGTCAACTGTTCATTGTTAAATACTTTCTAAATGCCTTGTAAACAGGTAAAAATTGTTTTTGTTATAACAGGAGCTCCTACTGGTTCCAAAAGGAGTGAAAACATGGAACACTGGGTCCTTCATGCCTTATTCTATCCCCCTTTACTCCGGTCAGCTTCCATAAGGAAATTTATGGTTGGGTACGTGTATTCTAAACTGTGTCCTTCACCACACAGTTGTTTTAATTTGGACAAATTTTTTCAGCTATGAAATGCTGGCCCAAGCTCAAAGAGACATGACTCCAGAAGCAGCTGCCGAAAAATTGAGAGCAGCTTCTGACTCGCATTTCCTATTTTCAGACTCTAAATAGTATGCGGAGAAAATTTCTTATTACATATTTTTTAAAAATAAATCGGTGCATTATTATTATTATTATTTTTCACTTAACACATTAAAATGTGGAAAAACCCACAAATTGTTGGCAGGGGTCTTAATTTTTTATTAGTGGTTCTGGTTTTTTATTTTATTTTTTATTTGATTATTCTTTTAATGGCTTTCAACTACTGTGGGTGTCATTTAGGGGGTTCTGGGTTCAAATCTCGACATTGCCAAAGATCTTTAATTGATCATAACAGGAAAAAGTAGTGTAAAGTTGTATGACTTCTTGTCCAGACAACCAATCCAGAACCACCTAATAAAGGAAAGAGTGGAAGACCCACAGGACGGAAATGAAAACAATGGTTAGCAAATAAATTTGTCAGAAAAAATGTAACAATTTCAGTCCATGTAAAAAATATAAACTCATTAAAAGTTAAGGCCCGGCCCACAGATTAATACTAAATTTTTAAAAAACGGAAATATATTATTAAATATAATGCACGAAAAATATTTTCTTAATTTGAAAACTTACGAAAATATTCCAATACAAGCCCAACTGCATAAAACTTTAAATTATTACAAAGGGGTAATTTTACTCCCTTAATTGATTAATTGTGAAGAAGCGGAAATTGAAATGGAACTGGCACTACAAAATGTAAAGTATAAATTAATGCAGTTTTTGAAAAGGTGTCTTATTTTCGCAGGTGCTTGACATGCAAACATAAAATCCTCAAATCTAATTTTTGTATTAGAATAAATTCTTTCAACTGTTTTCTTTTATACCAAACATTTTAGTTTATTAATCTATTTGTTTCGTAGTCATAATTGACTGTATTAATTATTTCAATTAATTGTTCTTTTTATGTAAGGTTTTTGGTAGGGGTGAAAAATTAGTGTCACGTGCGTGATTCGAACCCACGACCCGGCTAAATAACACTCTTTTGTGTCACAATAGTTCAAGTAGTTAGAGCGGCGTATTTAGCCGAATGTCGTGGATTCGAAATCCGCTCGTGACACTAATTTTTCATTTTAATAAAAAGAATAATTAATTGGAATTTTACTTTATATTGAATTTTATAACAGTGGGGACCTGCGAAATTAAATATGTCCAAAACTCCAAACTAATAAAAAAATTGTTTTTCAAACTTATTTGTACGAAAATAAAATTGGCCCAAACCGCGGAATCAACACAGTTTGGGGAGGGAAGGATTAGCGAATGGACTTGGACTGTGCTGCGATGATTTCATAGATTTGTTCTTTGGAGATTTCAATCTCGAAGACAGGGAAGGTCGCGGCGTACGTTGTGAACGACGACCGACTCAAAACGTTGTCTGAGAAAGTCCACGTAAGACAATACAAGGAATTGCGGAAGAGCTTACTGATGACCACTCCACCGTTGTTCGCCATCTGGATTAAACTGATAAGTTATAAATCTCGACAACTGGGTACCACACGAACTAACCGAACCTCAAAGAAATCTACGCTTTGAAATTGGCACGTCTCCGCTGTTGCCCCACAAAGTTGATTCATTTATCAATCTTATCATTACATCCTATGAGAAATGAATTCTATACGATTACAGGAGGCGTACAGGACAGTGGTTGAACAACGATGAAACGCCAAAAAACTTCCCGAAACCAAATCTACACAAAAAAAGGTTATGATGACTTTTTGGTGATGTACTAATGGGGTTGTTCACTGGAATTTCCTGAATTATGGTGAAACTATCACAACAGAAAAATATTGTCAAGAAATTGACAAAATGCACAGGCAATTGCTACGTCTTTGATCCAGAAATGAAAAAACGTAAGGGGCTGAGTCTTCTTGACGATAATGTAAGACCACATGTTGCAATGTCAACCCGGCGGAAACTTAAGGACTTAATGAGACCTTACCTCATCCTCTACATTCACCCCAAAACATCCACTTTTTTATAAATTTCGATCACTTGTTAAGGTGATAAAATGTTTAGAGAACGTGTGTGTGGTGATTAGTGACCGTTAGTCGATGATTATTCAGAAATCGTGAGATGCGGTCTGGTGTGATGTACGTTTCTGAAAAATATTTTCATTATCGTGCCAACGTTTCGATCTTTATTGAGATCATCTTCATTGCCTAGGAGTTCAGAGAACGCCGTGATGGCGAAAACTCCAACACTTTATTGTGAGTCGAAATAAAGATTTTTATGTTAGCGGAATAAATTATAAAACTTAAAAGCGTCGATAACATGTTGGCAAAGACGTTTAGACTGTGTTGGAAAATATGTCGAATAAATTTTCTTTATTTTCTAAAAATTAAATTTGAACTGCCTTTTCAAAACTTGCATTATTTTCACACCAGCCCAAAGAAAGATGATTTTAAGTATTGACCGAGAATTTTGCTCTGAGGAAAGTGTAAAAAAACACGAAATCTTGGCATAGTTTCAACACAACATTCATTGGACCACATCCCCGACCCCACCAAATATATTGTAAAAAATTTCTCGTAATCATCTGCGTAAAGAAGCATTTTGATGCAATGAAAAGTTAATATTAAATAGTTAATATACGAAAAAACAGAAGAGCTTGCTCTCTCTCTTGCAAGAATGGGCAATATCTGATCCAACAGAGATAAATACCGACAAAAAGCTGGATCAAGGAGTCCCCTCTCGGTGGAACCCAACCTTCAAGATCTGGCAGAATTTTTAGAGCTTCGACCTTTCGTAAACGATGTAATCAACAGGATTACGACGGCTACTACAATGTTAACTGCTCTGCAAATTGAAATTTTACGTGAAGTATGTGACATTTTAAAACCTATTGAATTGGCTATCAAAGAAATGAGTTCAGACCATCACTTAACTAGCAGTATGGTGATCCCTGTGGCCAACAACAAAAAGCTGGTCCCGAAAAATACGACTGAGAAAGCTTTACAAAACTATCTTTCACCAATATAATAAAAGATTAGGCAAACATTGAACATTTAATATTTTATCTATATCAACACTGCTCAATTCCCGATTAAAAAAAAAATATTTCTGAGTGCCAATGGCTTGTTCCAAAGCTCTCGGTCTTACTGCCAATTTAATTAAACAAAAATTGGCTCTGTCTCCAGAAAAAAACATTCTTCTTCGGACTCGGAGTCCGTTGATGTGTTCAAGTAGACTGTTCCAGGACATCAAAATGATTCAGAAAGCGTGGCAATGTAGAATGAAGAAGCAATGTAGGCAACATATTGTTTTCAAAGCTCAAAGAGCTTTCAACATTCAAGATACAGAAGAATCTATTAATATTTTTGAAATAAATGACCTCAAACTATCCAACTATGTCTCAAACAGTCTTGCAACATGCACTAAGTTTAGTATTCATGAGTACCATCAAAACGTCTTTTTTTCGGAGGCAAGTTTCATAATGAAACAATGAAGAATCCGTCTAGGACCAAATCAATCCTCAAAATTATCATTTTTGACTCTCAACACGGCACGCAAGAATGGCACCGTTACACAAACACTTTGAGCTCTGAAGATGATCTCCATAAAGATCGAAACGTCGGCACGACAAGGAAAATGTTTAAATGAAGCCATCACAGCAGACCGCATCTCACGATTAGTAAATTATTATTATCATTTTTACTAAACTCAAATAATGGTTTCTGGATATGAACTTGTTCTAAATATTTTTTTATGTCCATAAGTTTAGGTTTTTATATTGAATTATATGTAATGAATGAACTCGTTTGTTTTTATTAAAAATATATAATGTTTGACATGCATTTTTATTCTATTGCAGACTGCAAGGAAATTGAAAAATATTTTCTGCTTTTTAGGGTGACAATAAATAAAAGAAAAATACAGAAAAATTGTAAATAAATTTTTGTAAGTAGATACGTTTAAATGGCTTAGTATGTAATGTTTGTTCTTAAATAATAAATAAAATGTATAATGTTTAAAATGTATTTTAATTATTTTGTTACTTGCTTGGAAACTGAAAAATATTTTCGAACTTTTAGGATAGTAATAATTACAGCAATAACCGAAGGTCGTGGGTTCGAATCCCGGTCATGACACTAACTTTTTTAATCTCAACCAAGACTTTAGATACTAAGTATAATTAATTGAAATAATTAAATAGCTCATTTATGACCATTAAACATATATGAATAAATAGAACTATGAAGTAGCCAAATATCGATGTTTTTGTACCAATGTATGTTCCATTTATATTCAAATCACTACCGATGTCAAACATCGATAATTTTTGATTCTATACTCATCCCTATTCTGTACTCTAAACGTGGGGCTCCCTTCAATAGGGCATTGCAGTACTAACCATGAACTCGCCGAAACTGGGTCAATCTTCATGAAATTTGGTGAAAATATCACTTGTTACTTTTCCTATCAGCTAGTGAAAACAGATTTAAAAAATACCTCGAAGTAAAGTTTTTATGACCAATCAAACTTTTTCACCTATTGGCCTGAACGTAGATTTGTACTCTGACACACTGTACGCGCGAGACTCCGTCAATCTAAATCGCAAAACTGTCACTTTGAAGTAAAACAGAATTGTGACAAAATTTTGGTTTGCCTCGCTGTTTTAATCCGTCAGACGTGTTCGGCTTCTCATCAATGATTAGAAAAACTCCCAAGATATCCAAACGACGAGTGACACCCTTGCCGTGTGTTATTATGCCAGTTTGCACATAACCCTGTAATGAAGATGAAGAGAGGCCGAAACGCGTCTGACAGACACGCAGAGTAAAATTACCAGAAACGACCGACCGAACGACCTTCGCCCCGCAAATACCAAGAGGAAATCTCACAATAGTTCGTTCTGAAACGCATAAATATTTAAAAGAAATGATCTCTTAAAGTTCGACTTACAGGTGGTATATATACTAATTAAAAAGGTGTAAAGTATGTATTTCTGCCAAAGCACAAATTACGAATTTAAGTAATTTTTTGTTCTCCAATTTACTTTATTTATTAACAGAATTTCTAATGACACCACTTAACGATAAGGGGATTTATCTTTGTCCACTTTTAAACGGTGGGACAACGGGTTGCGAAAATACGAGGGCGAACAGAGGCCGGGCTCCGCTAGGACCAGAATGCTTAATTTGGCTTAATTAAGTGGCTCCGAAGTCACCAATTTTATAATTATGTTCGTCCAATTTTGAAGCGTTTCCTGTCCTAAAAATGTTAATTGAAAAATTATTGATTGCCGTCGAATATCAGGCGACACGAGAACGCTATCGCAACATCGGATCGACGGTCACAAAATTGAAAGCCGTGACACAAAAGTGTAATTTCCTTAATTCTCAGACCCTTATAAATTGGAGAAAGTGTCAACTGATTTGACGAAAAAAAATTTCAAATTGGTCAACCGTTGCAAAACATTTCTATAACGAAAATATCTATTATTTTAATTATCAACAGTCGATTTGCATAAATTTGTTATCCGTTTTGGAACGAATTATTAATTAATTTTGTAAATAGTGGCCTTTTTCACGTAATTTCTCAGCGGACATTTCGTAATAAAATAAAAATACTTTCTTGAGAGTAACATCAAATTCATCAGAAATAAATTTCTTCTCCTACGCGTTAAAACTATCAGCGATAAGACCAATTAGAAAATATTTATTCAGTTCCTTCATTGAGCTTCTAAGAAATATATCTCCACCAGAACATTGAAACATTAATTGCTTGTTTATTATTTATGATATAAGAATATTTATAACTTAATGATAAATAGAAATAGGTAAAGGTAAAATAAGTAGGCGGTCTGACTATGACAACGAGTTCATCTCGTCAAAAAAGAAAACTTAGCAGTGTTTTGAATTTACACATTTAAATTTCACCTTTTCACCTTCTGACGTTCATTCTACCATACAACACCTAAAATCCAAGAAAGCCCCAGGTTTTGATCTTATTACTCCAAAAATTCTCCAACACCTTCCCAAAAAGGCCATCATATTCATTACATATCTATTTAATTCCGTTCTTCGTACAACCTACTTCCCTATAGCTTGGAAGCACTCGTATATTCGAATGTTCCCTAAGCCAAAAAAGCCAACACATTGTACTACTTCATACAGGCCAATAAGTTTACTACCTACGTTGGGTAAAGTTTTAGAAAAACTCCTACTTAAAAGAATTCTTCCGATTTTAAACTCTCAAAACATAATCCCAGCCCATCAATTTGGTTTTCGCAACCGCCACTCAACTGTCGAACAGTGTCACCGCGTGGTAGACGTTATTTCGTCCTCCCTTGAGATGGGACAGTACTGTTCCGGGGCCTTCCTTGACGTAAGCCAAGCTTTTGATCGAGTTTGGCACCCGGGCCTGCTCAAGGACATCCTGCCATCCACCTACTATCTCGCACTACACAGTTTCCTCACTGACCGATTCTTCCAAGTCATTGAAGGCCATTCCGTCTCTTCATATTTTCCTATCCATGCTGGTGTTCCTCAGGGTAGCGTTCTGGCCCCTACACTGTACCAGATTTTCACAGCTGACATGCCAACTCATCCCGAAACCACCACATTCACATTTGCAGACGATACGGCAATTCTCTCTAGCAACCCCGACCTTGTCATTTCCAATCGAAACCTCCAACAACACCTCATACTACTAGAGTCCTGGTGTAAAAAGAAAAGGATAAAGTTTAACACGGAAAAATCCACCCACATTACCTTCACTCTTCGTAAAAAGATCTCTCCCCCTGTTTTCTTAAACTACACTCCCCTCCCAACTGCGGACAAGGTGCGGTACCTCGGATTGTACATCGACAAACGCCTGACGTGGAATCCTCACACAAGACTGAAACGTCAGGAGGTTATGACAAGATGCAAGACTTCTTGACAAACGCTCGAATTTACCTCTCAAAAATAAAAGACTGCTTTACAACACCATAATTAAACCGATTTGGACTTACGGACTGGAAGTGTGGGGTTCAGCCAAACATTCCAATATCCACCGCATTCAAACTGCCCAGTCTATAATACTACGAAAAATACTAGATGCTCCATTTTATGTATCGAACCAAACTACACATACAGAGTTACATATTCCTTTAGTACAAGATGAAATGCGTTTCCGTTACCGTAAATTTCAAAAAACCTCCCAACTAACGTAAATCAACACAGAAACCTCGCATCCCGACGAATCCCCTCAAACCCACCTAGCCGACTGAAGAGACAATGGCCGCGAGATCTTCTAGGAAGTGATGGTGATAACAGTGAAAGTGATAATGACACACGAATCGATTGAACACACAATATTATTGTAACATTGGAGTAATACCAATGGGTGTTTTCTCCACTCTTGGTTTTAATTTTGTTTTGTTTTAATTACCGTTCTCACTGTTACTTATTACCTACTTTTAGGTAGTTGTAATGTACAACAAATAAAAAAAAAACACATTTAAATTTGCTTCTACTTAATCTTATTTTAAAAATTAAATTAAAAATATGTACCTTAATTACTTGTTATACTGTTTGTAGCGACAACTAAAAAATCAGATCGATAGTAATGTATTTGAATATTTTAAATTAATTTTTGGTTTAGGTTTATTTGTAAATGTTCAGGATGCCATAAAAAAAGCAGTCAATGCTGGCATGTGTCCTCCGGGTGCAGTCGTAGCATTAGCGTTAGCATTGTGACCGTGTGAAAAATTATTCTGTAATCATAAAAAATGTCAGGGAAACACGAGAGAGTTAAAAGGTAAAAAGAAGATTTACAATTATTAAAAAAAAAAAAAAAAAAAAAAAAAAAAAAAAAAAAAATATATATATATATATATATATATATATATATATA